>VDFB02089837.1:0-43920 GCA_007258455.2 Sequoia sempervirens
AAAGTGTAGCTTGCTCTTACAACTCTTTTATGTGTCACAATTTTATTTTTATTTTAAATGTTGGAGGTCCAAGTTTTGGAGGCAATACCTTTTTTTAGAGAAGTCATTAGGTCCCCTTGTTTTTAAATTTATAGAAATCAAAGTGATCTATGTATTGAACATCCCTTAAAGTGATGCTAAAATGCTCAAAAAGTTTATTGTTGTAATAAAAGATATATAGCCTAGAATTTATTTATTTTTACTTCATACTATGAAAATTGTCATTTGTATTGTCTTAATATTAGAAGGTTGAAACACATTTTCTAAAAAAAATCTTTTCAAATATATTGCAAGAGAAAAGAGAGTATCAACACTATCAACTAATTATTAGGGGCCTAAAGGCTCATAGACTCGTAGCACCACTTGAACATTTTCTATGATGATCTTGGCTTCATCAATGCATCTAGAACATTCTGAAAAGTGTTCAATTTCTCCAACATCACCCTCCCATCCTCTACTATATCAAAAAAAAATGTACGAAATATTTATCATCCTCACTTGAAAGGTTAGGGATTTTACCAAACATGTGTCACTATGACAATCATATAGAATGGTGAAATCTCTTAAAGTTGACTCTATGTCTAAATAGAAATTTTTAATCCTAAATCACTTCCTTACAATAATTATTAGTTATCATGTACTCTACTTTTGTAGTAGATGAATTGATTGTGTCATTTTTCTCTCATCAAATAAATAGCACTACCAAACATAGTGAAAACATATCTATTAGTGGATATACTACTGTCAACATGTCAACCCAATCAAAATCCATAAATCAATGAATATTAACTAATTGTTTGTCACCTATAGAATTAATATGATAATAAATGAAGTATTCAAAGGTACCCTACTAACATTTGAAGGCCCTATTCCTTGTATCCCAATGTACTCAAACAAGATCAACCATGAAACAACTAAAGATTCCCACTACATAGGTAATGTTTAGCCTTGTAAAAACCATAACATATATTAAGCTCATAAATACACTAGCATGAGATACTCTGGCCTTATTCCTACATCTCATTTGGAGAAGTTAGACACTAATTTATAAATAAGCTGGTTCTTGCTAATGTAGGAACACACAATGGTCTACAAGCTATTATAATTAGCTTCTCTGAGAACAAGTTCACATACTTGATCTATCCCAACAAATATTTTCTATATTTTCTATCTCTACAAACCTTCATGTCTAATATTAGCTTAGAAGCCCCTAAGTATTTAATCTAAAATTATACCAAAAAATTGAGACTTTGATTTATAAATCATGTTGCTTTCATTACCAAAAAGTAACATATCATCAAATTATAATATAATAACAAGGAAATAATTATTTTTTATATTGTAATTTATGCAATTATTTGATTGGGAAACCTATTCACAACACAAAGGAATCAATTTTTGGTACCACATCCTAAGTGATTTCTTAAGACCATACAAAGATTTATTCAACTTACAAACAAAATTTCCTTAATCCTTTTCAACATTGTGCTATGATTGCATCATATTTCTTCCTCCAAATAATTATCAAGGGAAGATGTCTTCACATCCATCTACTCAAACATAATATTTTTTTTTTGCAATAGATAATGATAACTAAATGGATGTCAATTTAGTAATTTTAGAGAAAATATTTCCATAATATATGTCCTCAACTTGTGAATATCCCTTCACAACCAATCTCACCTTATACTTCTCAATACTATAATCTAAAGCATTCTTTATTTTGAACATTTATTTCATTTAATGGGTTTTCATATATCAAGTAAAGGCACTATGTCTAATGAGCCATTCTTCAATGCAATCATCTCCTTTTTCCATGAGAACTTTTAAAATTATATATCATCTATACCCACAACCTCCTTAAAATTCCTAAGCTCATTTATGTGAGTAACAAAATAAAATACACCTCCAATTAGGAGGATTATATTTATTTCAAAAAATTATGTTTCGAGTGGACCTCCTTAAGAGCTAAGGTGGAGGTTCTATAGATCTTCTTTAAAAATATATAATTTATTGGAACTCTCCCTTTTTAAGGTCCTTTATGGGCTTCGAGTTCAACCTTCTATATCTTCGAGAGAAGTTGAACCACATATTTTCTTATCCTTCTCTAGTTATAGTATAATTGAATAAGAGTTAACTTATTTAAGGATAACAATTTTGATATAATAAATTTGTTTATCCATAAGATCCCAAAGCTCGTAGCATTTTACATTTATACCATAACAAATGAGAGTAGATTTTATATCCTTGTTCTTTAAATTAGATCACTTCCCTACACATACCTACATATATGTCTCATAACTAAAAACTAAAAGATCTCCCAATGAATAATTGTTTTCCATATCACATGTCAATTTATGTCTTCTTGATATGACTTAATGTAGGAGACATAATAAATATGTATCAAGTTATGGCAATCACTTCTCCCCAAAAAATTATTCCAAGATAGATGATGTATTGAGCGTACTCCTAACCCTCCCCATCAATGCCCTATTCATTATTTTTATAATTTCATTCTATTTTGGAATGTATAGAGTTATATTATGTCTCTCTTTACCATGATTCTCAGAGAATCTATCAAAATATTCCAAATAAACCTCACTAACATTATCAATCCCTAAAATTGTGATATTTATACTAGTCCAATTCTCTATAAGAGCATTAAAATGTTTAAAATGACTACATGATTTAGATTGAATTCTAAAGGAATATACCCGTTTCCTTAGACTATAGTCATCAATAAAAGGTACATAGTATATAGGCTTATAAAATTGAAGGAAAATTAACAATACCAAATGCAGTAGAATAGATTAAGTCCAACACACTAGAATATTTAGGAGAACTAAAGTAAAAATGAACACATTTATGTTTTTTATATACACAATGCTCATAGTAATCAAATTCAAGATAAATCATTTAACCTTTCAATATTTTTTTAATTTTCCATGGCACCTTAATCCTTCTAGCCTACGTTTCCCATCCTTTGGTGCCATTTTTATCTTTTTGATTGAAAACTTAGATTGGAAAGCATTAGTATCCTTAGGTACTTAGAAACATATTGAGAAAAAGATGAAATTATTACAATAAAATCTCTCACAAGTGTATACAAATTTGAAATATATCACTAATACATTTTGACTCAAATTTTCACGAAAGTTTGTCGGAATTTTGACAAACTTTCATCAGAATTATTTTGTTGATTTTTTGACGAACTTTGAAACGTCAAAATTATGACCCAGCATCGTCGGCTAGGTCACAATTTCAACATTTCAAAGTTCGTCAGAAAATTGATGAAATAATTCTGGCGAAAGTTCGTTGAAATTCCAACAAACTTTCGTCAAAATTTGAGTCAAAATGTATTAGTGTATATCTTTTTATCCAAGGATTACCATATAATGATTGTGTGATATCATAAAATTAATAATAAAAAAAATGATCAGGCCTTATAAAGGTAGGATTTATGTAGAGAAAATCTTTTGATAAAAATCCACAAAAGAAAGAGGATATATATATATATATTCAACAAAGATATACATCCAAAATACTTAAAATTTCTTTATGTAATGACAACACTTTGGTAACACCTATATACCTATAGAATAAACATATAAAATCTATATCACATTCCTTTAACTTATAGATAAATGAGAGAGGTAAACCATAAATAGTTTTTGTAAATAATATAATATTTGACCATAAAAAACTATGCAAACTCCTACATCCAATATAAAAAAAATCATTTAGGAATAATAATGTAAATTCCAATGAGCCATAAATATAAAAAATTCACTTCATACACATAATAGATGAAATATTCATATTTATGGCTCCTCCATAATGGACCATATCTTAATTTACGAATCCAAAATTATCACCCAACTCTTATGGGACCTTCCTACAATATACAAGATGCTCCAATAATCAATTATTACTCCCAAGTTGAGAAATTTTCTCAAAATAACTTCATAGTTTTCATTGAAATCTGCACTTCCTTCTTGAATGTATATAATAACCAATGCCAAGATTTCTAGGGAATATTACTTTAAAATAATTTCTAATTACACCATAGGAATCAAAGGACACTTTTCAAGAGTGTTAAAGATACACAAAATATACATAGGGGTGCAAGGTAAATATTTCCTAAATCCTAACAAAATATTGACTATCAAAATTGGATGCATCACTCCTACTTACTATTGGTTGAAATGGAGAAGGTATATAGATCTTATAGATATGTTTACTACATGAATAAAATAGTTATTACACTAAAAAATACATGCATCTAGCTACAATAGTGTAGCTACATAGACACCCTTAGAAAATACCATTATAGATCCCACCATCTTGCACCCTCTACTAAAAAAAAAACCTAAAAAATCATATCGTTAAATTTACTTATAAAAGGTAGGTTTCATGTAAAATTAGTGAAGGGAAATATGGTTCATCCTAGAACGAGCATTTGAGATCAGCATGTGCCTTTGGTAACATTCATTTCTTCAAATAGCCTCAAAAGCGCATACTACTATGCCACAAAGCGGAATCAAACATAGTTCATTTCCCACCATTAATCCTTAGAGGAAAGTTTATGCACTTTAAGATCAACTAGTTTCAACAAGCAATGAACAGATTTAGCAAATAGAATCTAAAAACATGAGAGATAGAATAGAAGACATGAACACAAAGATTTACGTGGGGAAAACACTTTCAGGTAAAAAACCCCACTCCAAAAGCATGGATTCATTGTATTATTCAGCAACAAATAAATAGTTACAATACAATGCAAGCTCTAAGCCTTTACATAGAGAATTATGTCTTGTTCTATCTTGATCTATATAGGATCTAGGACAAATTGCTTACAGAATGCGTAATGTAAAAGATCACTTAATACAATGCTTAACATAAATGATTACATAATAAAATGCTCAAATGAATAAATGAACATAATATAAATGCCAAGATAACGAACTGAACAGAAAGAGAGAAGAATAAGAGGAGAAAAACACAATTGATAACAGAGTTCATCCCTAAGGACTACGTCTCCAGGCCCCTCTCCAACGGAGTGACCGATCCGATTATACTCCAAAATTAGTTACAATTGCGACAGCATCATTCCCTTCAAACACATCGATATCACAGCATAACTTCGACGTACAGGAACAATTACAATCTTCTCCCAAGCATTCTCTCATTCTCACCACCTGGACTTGGGAAAACAAGGCCTACACCCCTCTTTTTATACTTAAAATTTGCCTAATTAGGCCTAACCACTCAATTAAATGTATAACCCCCTTACCAACTCGTACAATATCTCATTTGTCTTCTTTAAGCTTCTGGTTTGATTTATGGTTTGGTTGTTATACTTTTTTATGGCTTAAAAAGCCATTTTGTTATGAATTCGGTTCAAACCAGCATAACAAAAAGAACCGAACTCCTTATATAGCCAAGGATGGTTCGCGGGCTCAACGGTGTCTTACCCTTTTGGCATTCGGGTGGTCGGCGGTTCCAAACCCGTCAACCACGTTTTAGCACATATACCGTCCGCTTTAAACAACAAAACCAAACTGCTCTATAGATATATTTGACGCCCACGTTTGGTGTAACGGCTAACGGTCCGACCTACCAGGCGCAAGTCGCGGGTTCAAACCCGTGGAACAAATTTTTTGTTTAAACAAACTCAACCACCGGCCGGAGGAGTGCAACCACACAGTGCCACGTGTCAAACTGCTATTCGCCAGAACTGCTGACTCAGTCATCCATGTGTCGAGCTCTAATTCGTCGCAGATGCTGACGTGTCGCTGACTGGGCTGCCACATATGATGCCACGTCGGGGTACGGAGAGCCACGTCACTGGTACGGATGGACACGTCTCAGTCGCTGATTTGTCCGTACAGTTGAGTCACCTACCACGTGTCAGCTCAGAATTCATCCATGTGTATTCCATACAGTACGGACTGACACGTCAGTATGATGACATCATCATCTGTACCCTCAAGTCAACCGAACTTTGACTGCTTCTAACTCGAGCATACGACGTCGGATTTCGATGAAACGAACACCGTCGGAATCATCTCGACGAGCTCTTTGCGATGACGCTAGTTCCATCAATTTTTGAGATGATTATTTTTTTCACCTTCTGGACGCCCCTGAACCCAGTTTGACTGGAAGTTTGACTGGTCGTAACTTGCACAAACGGGGTCCTTTTCGCCCCATTCAAGTTGTGTTGGAATCAAGACGTCATTCTCTTTCTAATGAAGCTGAAATCTAGAGTATTGGGAACACTTCAATTTTCACTAAAAAATTGTCCCCTGAATCATATCTAGAGATAATGCAATAGCATAACCCCCCTGAATCCAATCTATGCTCCAATGCACTACAACATTCTCTATATATCTATCTCCTACATGTCAACTTAATCTCTCAATGTCTTAGTACCACCTTGTCATCCAATGAACATCCACAGGTAGTTTTCATTCAAATTCCAAACCAATCAAATGATCACAAGCAAACTTAACTAACTTTACCCATCATTCCAAATCTTAACTGCAATAATGCATAGCCTTTGTTGACTAGCTGTGGGACTGCAATTTACTTCTATCACTATGACCAACCACCACAACACTGTAGCCTATCGCTATACCGTAGGCTCTCCTGCATGATTGTCACAGGATGGCAGATTACCTACCACCAACCCGCCAACACTAGCTTGAACCTTTGCAGTACTATGGTGTAGCAGATCTTGCCCCAGCTCACTGCCAATTTTCCAAACATTCCAAACACTATTGCGGGATGGTAGGATATCCCGCACTACCCCAAGCCTCATGAACGGCTTGCTACAGGGTGGCAGGAAGCAATTATTCCCTACAATACCACAAGAAACGATGTAGACTTCCATGATACTGTAATGTAGAAGACTCTGATTCAGCTGAACATTTTCTTGATTTCAGAGAGCCTTACCTGTAAGTTTGAGACACCTATTCTCAACATTATCCCACTTAACAAAGAACTTACTAGCTCCCAATCAATGCTTGAAGTCATTGTATCATCCAAGACACCTGCAACAACATCCAAGATGTTCACCATCTCAGGAAACAATTTTAGCCATCCTCTAAAGGAAAGGAACGATCCATGGTGAATATGCACCAGTCTAAAGAACACAAGCATCAGACCCAACTGATAGAAAAGGCTATAGAATACTGCCACCACTCCATTGTGCTCATGTAAGCTATAAAGAAACATCAACAACATCAACTTCAAATCCTCCAACCTAAACACAATCATGAAGACATCCTCTAGAAAATAAGATAGAATATCAACTAGAAAAACCAAGAAACTGACTACTTACATCCAATTAACCAACCCACATAACTAAAAATAGCACACATGCAGCAAGTGCTAATCCATACAATCACCCATTCCTCAAAGGTATCCACATCAATAAACTCATGCCACCTACATAGCCAACCATCAACTACAAATACAAGCTCCATGTGCCAACCAATCGAAGAAGACCAAACACATCTAGGAACTCCCACTGCATGGGTAACATTGAATCTAAAAAGATCAAAGGCATAATGAGTCTACCAATTACAACACATAGAAAGTATAGCCATGTAGTACCAAGGACCATCCACAATGATCTGCTAATCCAACACCCAATTATTTCAAGAAACATCTCTCTCAACAATCTTCCATAGCTCTCCCATGTTCTCCATGATATCTGACAAAAGAAAGATATACAAGAACCTCCATGTCATCATCCAAGTGACAACACATGACCACAAACTAGTGATCATCATAGCTCCACATAGAAATCTCACATCTAAAGTCATATGAAACTAAACATACAAGAAGAAGAACCAGACTAAATAATAAAATCTACAAATCATAAACATGTAGCATGTCCTTCTACACACACATCTAAGTGCCAACTATGTCAAGTAAGATTCCTTCACAACCCAAAGATAAAAGCTATAACAACATCCAAACCCATTCAACCTCAAGAGATCAAACGTAACATATGCATCATGTATCTACATGGATGTAAGCTTCTCAAGGAAGATCAAACTACTCCATTTCCCATCTCAAGAAATCAGCCCATAAACCATCTTCTAATAGTCCTCATCAATGAATGATATCATAAACTCAAATGCACAAGGAGATGAAAATTCCAAACATCCCTGAAATGAATCCTCCAGAACTAACTACATAGCTCAAGATCCATATCTATGAAAGATAAATCATATAAACTCATGTTAAACCATCCTCAAATGAATCTCCAAAATCAATCATCATGAATCAACTCAATCCCATGAGAATCAAAGCACAGAACATAAACACATATGAAAGATATAATGGGAAAATACCTCTTAAAAAATAAATTGCCAGAGTAGAACAAGAGTGGGAATGAGAATTCTCCTCCAGGATAACCAAGCCATCATGACTCACTCCAAGAACAATCTCCTCATAAGTCTCTATTGAACTCATGTCCAACCAAGGTATAGGCTCCTCAGACTTTTTGTTGAGATCTCATCAATAGTAACCATCTCAAGAGAAAAATAACCTCACCTCATTCTCCATGTATCCATGAGCACCCACAACCAATCATCTCATGTTAAACTCCAAATGCACCACTGCACTATCATGAAGTTCTCAAGCCTATTCATACCAATGCACCCAAAACACAAAGAATCACCAAACCACTGTCAAAGCCCCAATCATCTGAATCGAGAACTTATCATGACATCATGATCTTACCATCCCCCTAGGAGATCCCATGCTCCAAGTGAACACAACATAGTCTCAAGAGCAAAGCATCATGCCAAAACTCTAATGCACAATCAAGAGTATATCATGACATAAAACAAAACAAACTCTAAACCAACATCACCTGTCAAGACCATCACCGACACCTCAACCCAAAGAACACAAGAGTCCTCCATGGCTCTAAGATGCTACACATCTTCAAATAGTTTCCATGCAAAAGAAAAATAACCCTTATGTCGCAACAGGATCTAAGAGCTCCTCCTAGTAACATCTACAACACTAAAGAAGATTGTTTATCACTGAGTGATGAACCTACAGTCATTGTTAAAGATCCCACTAAACTATGAAAATTGAGCTCTCTAAGCATCATGACCAAGTCATTGCTAAAGCCCCCACTGAACTATGACAATCAAGCTCTCCTTGAGCATCATGACCGTTTACTAATCTAAAAATACTCCAAGTGGCACCAAGATCTCCAAACCAAGCAGAAATACTATCACTATCAAAAACTTGCACCAAGATGTGTATCCAATATTTTCATGACGTCATGATACACATGCTACAAGTCCCCTTAACTAACTATCCAAGTGCTCAACATCATCCATCCTCTCATCTCAAAGCAACTACACCAATGCACAAGTTACCATGAACAAGGCCAGCTAACAAGTCTGCATCATCATAGAATCAAACCTCGTGGATATAGACAGTCCACTTTTGAGTTGTCCCACAACAAACATGTAGGTAAGAGAGCCCACAACATTGCACAACCCATAGATATAATCAATATAGCATGCAAACCCATCACCGCACTGGAAACTACAAAACTAAGATCTCAAAGAGAATAACCATGTAGACAACATGACTCAAGCACCAAATCATACACAAATCCAATTTTCTAAACAAGTTCACAACCTAAGCACCATAGTCTAGGAACCCACCAAGCATCACCATAGAAATGTTGAGTGACTAATCACATACCAACACTCCCATGCAAAGAAAGAATCTCACCTCATCTCACCATGCATGAAGCATGCATGCAAAATTGCAACTATCTCTTCTAGTAACATCCCAAAAGCTAGGGTCTAGAAAATAGCTTAACCACAACTTCACAAAACCAAAAGTTTTATCTTGACCATGTAAAACCTACAAAACCACTGTGTTTGAAAAACACCCATGCACATTCACACCCATTTCACATCTACAAGACTCAAAATTTTGAAACAAAAAACCACCATAACAGTTATCTACCATAATAATGGATTATCATGAATGAGTATCACCATAGATTTTAGGAAAATCTATAAACCCTCAGATCCAAGGAACATGAATCTGAGCTATGCAAGTACAAAGTATCCATAAAAGGAAAAAGTAGTTCAGGAAATCTAGGCCTATTATAGGCCAACTCCACAACCACCAACATGCACATACATCTGAGGGATACAAGCTATTGCAGAAGCTTCCAAATCATCCAATGATCAACTCCGTAGTGTACATGTAATCGGGGTAACAAAAACAATGCCTTCCAATACCAAGAGAAAGCAACCAGCATAAGCACATTACTCCATGGCTGAATAACAACCTAAGCTACTCCATATCATTAGGAAGCCTCTCACACAGACACCCAACATGAAATCTTTGCTGCAACACAACCACAAAGCAAATAATCCCACCCCATGCATCAGGATTATTCTGCTATCAACTACAAGCTTCAAATCACATCATTTCAATATGACCAACTCCATTTTTCTCCATCTTCACCATCCTTCAAGCTGCATGTTATCCCCTAAAACTAAAATGAAAAATAAAACAACTTCCACTCACCAAAGGATCAATCTTCATTCGATTCCTTTAAATTTCCTCAAGCTTTCCAAACTAAGAAATCCTCATAGAAGGAATACCCAAAACCAAAAACACCAAGAATAACCAAATCCTAGAAGATGGCTTTGATACCAATTGAAGGGAAATATGGTTCATCCCAGAACAAGCATCTGAGATCATTATGTTCCTTCGATAACATTCATTTCTTCAAATAGCCTCAAAAGCACATACTACTATGCCACAAAGTGAAATCAGACATAGTTCATTTCCCACCATTAATCCTTAGAGAAAATTTTATGCACTTTAAGATCAAACAGTTTCAACAAGCAATGAACAGATTCAGCAAATAGAATCAACAAACATAAGAGATAGGACAAAAGACATGAACATAAAGATTTGCGTGGGGAAAACCCTTTCGAGTAAAAAGCCCCACACTCCAAAAGCATAGATTCATTGTATTATTTAGCAATAAATAAATAGTTTCAATATAATGCAGGCTCTAAGCCTTTACATGGAGATTTACATTTTGTTCCATCTGGACATAATCTGACAACATAACCCCCCTTAATCCAGTCTCTGCTCCAATGCACTATGGTATTCTCTATATATATCTCTCCTACAAGTCGGCTTAACCTCTAGATGTCTTAGTACCACCTTATCATCTAATGAACTACCATAGGCAGTTGTCATTCAACTTCTAAACCAATCAAACGGTCACAAGAAAACTTAACTGACTTTACCCATCATTCCAAGTCTTAACCACAATACCGCACAGGGTTTGTTGACTAGTCACGTGGGACTTCGGTTTGCTTCTATCACTCTGATCGACCACCGCAACACCACAGCCTACCAATATATCATAGGCTCTCTTGCATGACTATAGCAGGATGGTGAGTTACCTACCATCAACCCGCCAGCACTAGCTCGAACCTCTGTGGTATTGTAATGTAGTGGATCTTGCCCCAACTCATCACCAACCCACTATACATTCCAAACATTGTCATGAGATGGCGAGATATCCTGCACTACTGCAAGCCTCATGAATGGCTTGTTGTGGGGTGGTGGGTAGTAACTATTCCCTGCAATACCACAAGCACCAATGTAGACTTCTCCAGTACTGTGATGTAGAAGACTCTAACTCGGTTGAACGTTTTCCTAATTTTAGAGAGCCTTAACAGTAAGTTTGAGACACCTATTCTCAACAATTGGGATATAATAAATCATTGATCCCCTTCACTTATCCATCACTAAATAAAATCAAGACTCCTCCACAACCAAATATATGTAGATGAGAGTCACCTCTAAGATAGACTATCCAATTATCACATTCTTCATATTTTGAGAACCATCTTCATGTGAGGTCACATGGAAATAGGAACTGTAGTCTACTAACTATGTACCATATCATGCATGTGCAACCAAAGCCACAAAAATGATATCATCATCATCCTAGGAGGATTTTTTAGACTCGATCAAAATCATTATTCTTCTTTTCTCCTCCTTGTATTCTCTTGTAAAATGGCCAATATTGTTATAATTCAAATATTTTACCTTGTTATTACTAGAAATTTAGATTTCACATAGGATTTGAATCTAGGTTTATCTCACTTCTTTCCCTTCTTCTTACATTTTTTTCCTATATTTCATGATTATGTAGAGCATCCTTAGATAATATAGAATTACTTCTTTACATACCTTTATAAAATGATGCAATTCCACCTCATCCATTTTCAACTTAGTAGCTGTGATCCCAATAGCCCTAATAATATGGTCACATGAATCTAGTTTAAAGAAAATAATAAATTTATATATCAATCATTCGCATCCATCTTCACTTTAGTAGATTATAACTAGGTTACAATTATATTGAAAGTATTTATATATTGTTCCATAGAATCACTATCCTGCATCCTAAGAATATACAACTGATTGTTACTAAAATTTTATTTATCAATTATTTTAGCTTGATAAATCTCATTCATCTTATTATAAAGGTTTTTCATAGTAGTATCTTCATGCACATTTAACAATAATAAATTGGCTAAAAATAATATAATGAGACCCTTATATTTTCTATCCCTTTTTTTCTTCTTATGATATATTAGTATGTTTAGATCTAGATATTATAGCCTATATATTTGTATTTATGAGCATATTGTCCATATTGAAATTCTAAAGCTCAAAGTATATTCCTAAAAACTTCTTTATTTATAATTGTGATAGGCTTAACATTTCTTCTACAACAATATATTTATCTACCAAAGTTCCCCTACAATCCAAGATTAGTCTAAAAGGGCTTTCATCCCTAACACATAGAATCTTTGGTGATCAAAATATAATACCAAATGAAATAAATCATAGGTAATGTAGTGCAGAAAAATGTATCCCTTTTCATTCTCACACTTGTTTGGACCCTTCCTGCTAAAATTGGGCTTCTTTATGCCCTATTTGGTTCTATTTTGCATCCACAAGCCTCATTCAATGCATTTCTCTAAGGATAATCCTGACACTTAACTAATGACCAATCATAATTCATTTTCTTGGGTTGTATGTCCTAGATTTAGTGATATGGGACTCATACGCCACCTTGGGTGTATGGATCCCACTTAAGTCTTGGGGCCTGATCCTAAATATGGCATAGAACTTAGCATTTCTTGAAATTTGTGTCCCAAGCTTAGGCTACTAGGATTTATATGCCCCAATTGGCATATGAGTCTCGTTTTAGCTTGGACCTATTTTGAATTCAAATCTTGGTAGGATTTTATTCTCTTAGATTTGATGTCAATTTGTAGTGTAATAATTTTGGGAAATTTGGCATAAACAGGTATAAATACAAGGTTATTTCACATAATTTCTCTTGGAAAATTTTATGAGAAAGTATCCCAGCAATTTTATGAGATAAAGAGCATTCAAGAGCTGATTATCAAGCATTTTGGAGCTATATTCAAGATTCAAGCATCATGGAAAATTCATCATGCATCATGTGTGTTTTTAAGCTAACATTTTTTATGTAGGTTTTCATGATTCAAGCAAGAATTCAATTCAAGATTCATAACATACAATCAAGAGTCAAGATCTACATTCATGAATGTTAGCCATTTCATACAAGATTATAGCCTTTATTCCAAGGGTTGGTGAGTTGCAACATAGCATATTTGTTCATTCATAATTTCTTCATTCTATTTCATTTCATTTCAAGGTTTGATTACCAAAACGGGTTTGACCAAGGAAAACCCCTATCCACTAACAAAACCAGATTTTTCTCCCTCTACATGTGTGATTGCAGATCTAGGTGTTTTGAGGCTTGAAGATCCTTTGAAGACAAAGTTGCAAGATTGAAGAAAGTTTTCAAAGTTGTCAAGAAGTTGTCATCTTCACATAAAGTTGCCTACATATTGGAATTCAAATTTTCAGACTCAGAGATCAGATAGGAGAGAAGCTACAAAATATCTTTACAGGATACTAGAGTTTCACCCAAACCCTAATATTGGGACTAAATTGCCACCTTGGGCATATGAGTCCTAATATACCACTTTTCAGTCATTTCCTATAGATCCTAGTTTACTAGTTGTAGATTCTAGATTCAGCCTGAAACCTAAAACTGGGATTAAATCACCTAGTTTGGCATATGAGTTGCAGTTCACATCAAATGTCATAATTTTAGGATTGCAGACCTTGTTTCAGGCATCTCCAGTCTTCCACGTACTTCTCCTTTTGTCCATAGTTTATTATTTTGATTTTAAGTTTCATTTCCTTGGTTACATAGCTAGATTTACATATTACTTGCATTTCCTTCTTTCTAAGCATTTTCTTAGTGGTGAACCCCCTTTTAATAAAACCCTAGGAGACCTTGTAGCAATCTATTTTCTTAATTGGATCGTTAGGTTGAGATCTCTAGGGTTTCCTTGAATGAACTAAGAGTGAAATAGGAAGGGACTACCCCCTGTATGTGTTCCATCTCCTAAAAGGAAGAGCACCCTATTTCCTTATGTTCATTTTGGTGAACTTGACCTTTAACACTTTCATTTTTTATTTCAAGAACATTGTAGTTCTAGGTCTAGCTTACATTAACTTTGCATTAGATCTTGCAAATTAGTTAATTTTCATTTAGAGCTTCTAAACATTGCATTAGTAAAAAGTGCATATAGGTTGCATTTTTGCATCTCAAATCATTCAGTTTCATAGAAAATTTGTAATTGCAAATATTCAAGAGAAAATACAAACCAGAAACCTTAACACTCACTCATATTTTATTGAATTTAGTGTCAAAACCCTAATCTAGGATTCATTTTCCCATCTAGGCGATTTAGTCCCGAAACAAGTTATTTTTCCAGATTTTTGGGAATTTTGTGTTGTCTATTTTTCACTATTTGAACCTTCCAGAAATTCTAATTGGGACTCATTCACCCATCTGGGCAATTTAGTCTTGAATTAGGTCTGAATCTGCATTTTACAACATTAAAAACTTCATTTCTATGCTTTTGTTTATTGCTGTCATATCCCTATTTTAGTTTGTTGATTTTCTACTTCATTCATTTCATTAGATCTAGCTTAATTTGGTTTCATTTTGAGTGCATTTTAAAACATAAGAATTGGAATTAAAGAATATCATTTTTCTTGTTTCCATTGCATTTATCTTGCATTCATTGATTGTCCCTTGCATGAGCTTTACAACTTGGTGTCCTATTACTAATACTATAGTGAGGCGTAGTTTGAGACTCATGTCATCCTGCGATAACACACTTGTCATGGATCTTGGGTTATCTAGATCTTTCACTCATAGTGTTGACACTATTTCACTAGGTATCCAGACCATACCCTTAACAACTCCTTACTTTCAAGTAGTGTGACAAGTGTTGAAACAATGGTTGCTAGTGTTCCTCAAGAAAACATAATCCAAATCCATGAAGAACTTTACTGAGCCTACAACATCAAGTGAGTACTGAAAACATTTCCAACACTATTATTTCTACCATAGATAATATACACTGCATAATTGAAAGTGAACAAGGAACAGAACTTGCACGTAACTTAGCTTAGATTTTTGGAAAACATCTTACCTCAACGACTAGTTGTGCTCAACCTTCGAACAATGTCTAAAGTAAATTAGCAACTCAAATTCCTCCTCCCACAACCATTACCTCTATTCCCACCTATACCAACCCTCAAGTTACAACAATAATGCAACCTACTAGTAATTTCTTTCCTACCTTGGGTATATCCACTAGCAATCCTTGTACCTTTGTGGCATCTCACGTCATATATCCTACCACTTTACCTCCCATAAGTATTCCATTCACTTCCCCTTCAAACACATATACACCTCTGCCATATTCACCTCCATCTCAAAATACAACCAATGAAGCCATCCTTAACCAACTCTTGCAAAAAACTTCATCCCTTGAAAATAAAATTTCCACCATAAACCAAAATCAAAATGTCCAACCATCATACTATGTCAAAATAAATCCCTTACCCTTGGAGATATTAAGAACTCTTATACCACAAGGTATAGAGATTCCTAGGTTTGAGAAATATGGATGAAAAGGATACCCTTCTAACCATGTTTCCTCTTACACCACCTTATGTAGTGATTTCGTCCTTGAAGATAAGCTCTTGGCTAAGTGTTTCCCTTTGGTCCTTGAAAGATACCACTTTATAATGGTTTTCCTCATTACCGAATAACTCAATTCATTCATTCAATGAACTTGTTGAGGCCTTTATTAACCATTTCCAAGTGCACATGACTCCTAAGATGACATTAGTTGATTTGATGAGAACTCAACAAGGTACACATAAAAATCACAAGATTGAAGGAGAACATGGATAACCAACCGAAGGGGTCTTCCTTGTACCTACTCATTGAGAACTTGGTGGATCTAGAGTGCTCATTTTCTAACTTTAAAGCTTAGTGTGAAATCCACCTTAGTGTATTGGAGGAAAAGATCAAGTAAATGAATGAGGACATCAACAAGCTCTTGCAGATTAGTCATAGTTCTATTAAAAATAATGTAGATTCTCTTAAGGTTCTCTTTGGAATAATTAGTCAACTCTGTGAGGATCAATTGTATTTTGCAAACTTATTTGAGAAGGAGAAGACTTCCAAGGGGAAGGGTGAGAATAATGTCAAAGAAGAGACTAAAGGCCCAAGCACTAGAACAAGGGGGAGCCTTCGAAAGACTTTTGAAGAAGAAAAATGGGAATTGATGGATATGGTTAACTTGCACTATATTTAGGAGATTGAGGTGGCCAATACCCTAAAGAATATGAAGTGATTTTTGTGTCTTTTTGTTGTTTTCTTTGTCTTTTTTTTCCTATTGTTTGGTCATTGTGTTTTGGCTATTTTTTGGATGTTGGTTGTTGCTTATGCTTTTCTGAATATTCTCTTTCGCAACAACATTTTGATGTAAAGGGTTTTGGGTCCCTTCAAAACTTGTTTTTCCCATATAATCAAAACTATAATATGGATTCTTAATATATTATTTAATGTTTGAACAAGACTTTCAAATATATCTATAATATGATGATGAATTGGGTATAAAGATAGTGTAGATCATTAGAATATTACACATAACATTCCATGAGTAGACATTGGAACATAATATTCGATATAAAATATAGGATAAGATATTTACAAATATTCTTGAGCTATAACATGTTAATAATATTATCCCTCACTCTATGTTGAATACACTATTTTTAGTACAAATTTTATTTTCTTTTAAACTATAAAATGCAATAAAAATCTACTTTTCATTGTGCTTTGATTGATCTATATACCCCATTGAAATATCCCATTTGGCACAAGTGTGGAGGATTTTGTGAAAGGGCATGCAATCTATCTTAAACCTAGACCAATTTCATTTAATTTAAAGTTTCTATATAATTGAAAAAAATCCACTTTGTGTCTGTATTGTAATCATTATATAGTCTATGAGGCCACATATTTTTGAGGTATTCAATGAATAGCTTATTTTCCTTGTTTATGCTTCCACATTTATCATTTATTCCTATCAAGGAAGTTGCAACTACACCATCTAAAAAAATATTATGCTTTATTATTTGATGGATTTTCATACCATGTGAATAATTTGAATTTACACTTTCTAAATCCTTATCTAAAAGATAATTGTGCACCTCTTACAATCATGGTATTGTGCTATTGAAAAATGGGATCTAGGGTTTAAACCACACCTTTAACCCATTTACACATTAAGGGACACAAAAATGACCATAAAAGACCGCATGGCTACTATTCTTAATGGAAGAGCCAAAATGGTTGTTCAAGGTTTCAATCCCTTTGCGCTAGTGGGGTTGGATTTGATTTAAAAGTGAAGTGTGTGAAATATAGTGAATTAAGCTAAAAGTGAGCCTATAGAAAACTAATAGAATTATATAAAAATACATAATTGATGGACATAAACCAATTATATCAATGTAGAGTGTAGAGATGGAGGAACTTGGCATTCAAATTTGAATTTCAATTGAATTGACAAGGGTGTGGGAACGTTAGAATAGGAATACTTCGTTTTAGGAATTCTAAACAAATCTCAATAGGTTATAGTTTGTAGGATTATTCCTCCTAGAATCAACTTTAAAACTTCATCTTTTGATAAATAATTCCACTTTCCCTCATTTTTTGAAGGTAGATGCTTGAATATTGAATCTTGTAATTAGGTCATAAATGTCCTTCCCAATTTTCTTTAGATTACCACCTGTACATAAGGAGAGAGGAAAATCTTTGTGCCATATAGGAACTTGATGCAACAACATCCCTGGTTGTAAAGCAATCTTGTATCAACCAAAAACATTTATTTTCTTTCATTTCGGTCTGTAGTTGTCTCAACAATTTCCGCTGCATTCTACCACATTATCATTTATTAGCTCATGGAGTAGGATATAGTTTCTACATGAGGTCATCTACAACATATCCAAATTTTAGTTGATTTTCATTTGTTTGCAGAAAGTTATCGCTCTAAGAATTTCACTATCAATTCTCTATCAGAGAATTTAGGGCCTATCTAGCTTAGACTTATTGTGCTAACCTTTTCTGAAGTGTGTGAAGCTTAATGGAACATCACACAAGGAATTTTAGGTCTAGGGAAACTTTCTTGGAGATCTACAATATATTTCATTTCCCTAATGGGTTATCATTCATGTTCTTGGTTGACTTATACATTTGATCTTGCAATGGGGTTTATAAGCCCTTGAGGCCAATGCAAACCATAAATGGAGCTAGAGATTCATATTTAAGATCATTTGTAATCAATTAGATAGTGATTGATTAAGAATGAGATAGTTAGATTCAACCTTCATGGCTAAAAATTATAATGAGGCCTTGTGTCAATTTTAATATCTTGTAATGCCCATGTGGTAGGCCTGTGAACCCCAGTCATTCAACATATAAGGGATTTCATGCATGTAAGATTAAAATTTGTTGAATCAATGATGATTGATATTTTTTGAGCATTTCTCAAGTGTTATTTCTATTGTGTTGAACTCTAGGCTACATGGTTGGACAGTCCTTTCTAGGCCCTCCATCTATGACTACACCAAGCTCTCCCACTTGGTGCAATTTTTCTATCCCAAACAATACAACATATTGATATGAAATTATTTTTCCATCATATTCATTTTTCTATTCTTCTCTTTGGTGCAATTTTTTCAAGGCCATATGTGTATTTTTAGGCAAGCTTACTAAAAATAGTAGGTGACCATTTTTACCTTTTTGGAATTTTGACTGTCATACATGCAGTAAGTATCATCATGATACTTGAAACAACCAAAGAAATTAAGGAAAAACTATTTTTGGGTGATGCAAAATTGCACTTACATCACTAGATGCTCCTCCATAATAACAGTATGTATTAAATATTAACTTTGTTGCAGTATATGCCTGATTATTATTTTTATTGTGGCATTTATTTCATGGAATCTCATTAATCAATAATTTAATTATGAATTTTTTGAATTATGTCACTACAAGTATACAATTTTATGCATAAGAGAATAACTCAACTATCTTTTTCTTTTGAAAGTAAGAGCATAAAACATTATTCTTAGTATTGTATTCATAATCAAGGTAGTGTAGATATTTTAACCTATTAAATTCTCTTTATGTGTTTCAAATTTTTCATAAATGTTGAATGCACAAGATAACTGAGAGGGGGGTGAATCAGTTGTACATTAAAACATCAAACCCTCATTAATATTCAAATCCTTAATACCTTAATAACCATTAAACCTTTATCATACATTAGTAGAACATAAACATGAGAAACAATAATTCAAACACATCCAAACACATTAGAACACCAAATTTACATGGAAAACCCAAGAAGGGGAAAACCATGGTGAGGATTAGCTCACAATATAAAGTAATTGCAATATCGAATATAATAGGCTCACTATAAGAGGGCTCACTACCAAAAAGAAAGAAGGGCTTATTATCAATGGCTCACTACTAGAATAGAAAGAAGAAGAAATAAGATTGTTACAATGATAAATCCATCTCAGAGCAATAGACAATATCTACCATTACTTCACTAGAACAATTACACTCTTTGTAGAATGTAGAAACCTTTTGCTCATTGCTTTCAGTGATCTTAGTCCTTAAAGCTCACATTGTAATTCACACTTTTGCACTTCATGTCATAATTCACATTACACATTCTTAATATCACAATCCTTCATCAACTCAACACATATATATACCATCCAAAACCTTGAAAATGATCTACAAGGTGAGTTATGCACCTCAAATGTGAAAATTCAAATTAGGTTGGCACCAAAACATTCCTACAATGAAGAGGAATGAAGGCATACCACATCATACCTTACCTTGGAACTAAATCCACATATACATGCCACACCACACTTCCACAAACACCAAATAATGCCTGCAATTAGTGTAAGCACCCAAGGTCAATCAAACCTATATTAACACCATTAAACCTTTAAGTACATACTTCACCAAATCCAAAGATGAATCATGGACAACACACAACACTCAAACACAATCTGGAATATTCCATCAACACTCTGAAATCCAACAACTCCTTCACAACATCATACACCTAAAGAATATACTCATTTTTTACACCTAGTTAACCTTCCACATACTGTAACACATGAATCCAACCTTGTGGAGGACCAAAAATCAAACAACTTAGACTATTAAAGATAGATATGAAAAATATAAGCACACTTATAGATCCAAAAAACCAAAAACCATAATGTGGAGAAATGCAAAAAAAACCATTTCTCCCAAACAATACTGCATCACATTCCACACATTGGTGAGCACAACTTCTTCTGTTGAATGATCCAGAACCTAAAACTCTGGATATAACACCTTTGAAAACCTTTGATCAATATATCTGAACCATACAAGAAGATCCTCAACCATGAAGAAATGTGGAGAAAAACGCTGAACACTACTCTGCCACATTGAACGCTCTTTACCACATTGTTTCCTCTTTTATTCAAATTTTCTCAAAAGAACTGGAAGAAAAGCACCAAAAACATCATCTCAACATCCACAACACCTTCTCAACAACACAAAAATTTTAGCATCCACAAACATATGCTCATCAAAGCAACACTAAAGGTTGAAATCAGTGATTCTACTATTGACAACGTAATGCAACTAATCAAAGCATCTCCATAGGTTGAGATCAATCCAACAAAAAAGATATGTTGACATCAAATAACAACACATACTTCCAACAATATCCCCCTTTGTCATTGATGGCAACACATGATATTAAAAACCATCAACAACAACAACTCTGATCACCAACTCATATATTATACCATAGTGCATACTGCTCTCCCTTACACAAGCATCAACTCTTTCCAACACTTTCTCTTATACAAGACTTATCTCCCCCCTTCTTCATATGGTTTTTAGTTAACTCTCTCCCCTTGACATCAATGGAAAAGGGAAAAACAAGTTTCATTTTCTTTGGCTCCCCTTTGACATCAATCACACATACTTTATTTCCCTCCAAGGACAACATTTATAATGGACAACAACTATTCTGCAACTACCTTTTCTTTTACTACACTCTATTTTCTTCACACCTTCTCTAAACACTCCTCCTAACTACAACAACCAACAATACCACTACCTACTCCCCCTAAGAGGTAGCCACCAACATCAGTCCAGAATAAGGAATGAATCTTGAAATCCACTAGAATGATGCATAACCTTATGCATCTAATTGAAAAGAGGGGGAATAACCCCTAACTTCTCCCAGAGATACTCAAAAGTATCCTTAGGAAGAGCCTTTGTGGAGATATATGTAATTTGATCCTTTGTAGGCACATACTCCAACTTCACCTCATTATCTGCAACTTTCTCTCTTAGAAAGTGTTACTGGATTGAGATATGCTTTTTCCTTGAATGCATTACCAAATTCTTTGAAATATTGATAGCACTTGTATTGTAACCTAAGATAGGAATTGGTTCATCATATGACACTCTGATATCCTTTAAGGTTTTCTTCATCCATAACATTTATGTGCAACATGATGACTACAACAATACAATTTTCCTCTATAGTAGATAATGACACCCAATCCTTCTTCTTGCTCAACCAAGACACCAACCTACTTCCAAGAAAGGAAGAACTACCACTTGTACTTCTCTTATCATCCACACAACCTTTCTAATCTATATTTGTATAAAAACTTAGAGATAAATTAGTATCCTTTGGACATCATAAACCATTCTCTAGAGTGCCTTTAAAGTATCTAAATATCCTTTTTACTACTGCCACACATGACTAGACTCCAAGATCTTCTTAAAATATATCCACAAGAAAAACTCCATGCATGATATCCAATCTAGTTACAATAGTTAGATATAGCATCCCCTCCAATCATTGATCTATACTTTTTTTTATCAACTTTAGGAGATTCTTCATTCTTACTCATTTGACAGCCAATAAACATAGGAGTACATATCGGTTTAGAGTCTTTCATTCCAAAACTATTCAACATTTCCTTAACATACTTTGATTGTGAAATGAATATACCTTTCTGTGTTTGATTGATTTGAAGTCCAAGGAAGAAATTCATCTCCCCAAACATACACATCTCAAACTCTTTTTTCATCTCTTTTGTAAATTTCTTGGACATACTTTCATTTCCTCCAAATATTATATCATCAACATACACAACCACAATCAAGATTTGATCTTTCTCAACTTTAAAGTAAATATTGCTATCTATAATACCTTTATTGAATCCTTACTACAACAAGTACATATCCAATCTTGCATACCAAGCTCTAGGAGCTTGCTTGAGTCCATATAATGCATTCTTCAAACTATAGACCATATTAGGATTATCTGATAGTTGAAAGCCTTTGAGTTGTTCAATGTATACTTCTTCCAACTCACCATTTAAGAATGTAGACTTCACATCCATCTAATAAAATTTGAAATCCTTTCCACTAGAGGAAATGTCTCCTTAAAGTCTATTCCTTCTACTTGTGAGTAACATTTACATACAAGTCTTTCCTTGTTCCTAACAACTTCTCCACTCTCATTCAATTTGTTCCAGAATACACACTTAGTTCCAATCACATTATTCTTCACTAGTCTTGGGACAAGTTCCCAATTATGATTCTTCTCAATCTGCATCAATTCTTCTTTCATAGCCTTGATTTGCATGCATCAATCACCATTTTAGGTTGAACTTTGGAAAGTAAAAATAATTTTACTTGTTCTTATTTCATAGTAGCCTTTCTTCTTGCCAGTACACCATTGATTTTTTCAACAATGATCTGATCTTTAGAATGATTCTTCTACACATACTTAGGGGTCTTAAGGATCCTTTCTGGAGCTTCTTCCTCTTCAACCTACACTGTTTTCCATACCTTCATCCTTTTCTTTTTCTCTGCAAGAGGACTCATCAGATTCATATACATCTATCAACACTAAGCTTTTATGTAAGTCTTCATCTACTTTGACATTTGCACTTTCAACAATCCTTTTTAGCCTCTTGGTGTAGTACTGATAAGCCTTGCTCTTTGTAAATTATCCAAGGAATATTTCTTCATTGGATCTTGCATCAAACTTTCCTAAGTTTTCTTCATCTCTTTTGATATAACAATTTCTTCAAAACACTTTGAAATATTTGACAGTAGGAATTCTTCCATACCACAACTCATAGGGAGTCTTTGAACTATTTTTCCTTGCTTTCATTATATTTTGTATATAGACTAAAATATGAATTTCTCCTCTCCAGTAGACATCTAGTAGGTTTGCTTCTCTTCAGTAGACATCTGATAGGTTTACTTCTTTCATCATTTTCCCTACTACTTCCTAAATAATCATATTCTTTCTTTCCACTACTCCATTCTAATGAGGAGTCCTAGGAGCTAACAAATGTCCATTCCATGATCTTCACAAAAAAATTTAAATTCATTAGAGGTGAACTCTCCACATCTATCATATCTTAAACATTTTATTTTCATATCCATTTCATTGTCAACAATATCTTTAAATTCCTTGAACTTTTCTAGAGCTTCTAATTTTTCTTTGAGAAAAGTTACCCAAATCATTCTAGAGTAATCATCAATCAACAACATGAAATACCTATTACCTTGAAAACTTCTTATATTTTTTAGGTCCAAAAAGGTCTATATGCACCAAATCCAAAGGTCCTATGGTATAATATTCTTTTATGTTGAAACTTTTTCTTGTTTGCTTCCTAACTTGGCATTCCTTACAAACTGTATTTATAGGCTTTGTAATCTTTGGAAAATCTCTCACATCTTGAGTAGAGATGATTCTAACTAAGCTATCAAAATTAATGTGACACATTCTTCTATGTCATAGAAAAAATTCATTGATTTGATTCATAAAGCACACGTCATTATCACCCTTAA
Source organism: Sequoia sempervirens (assembly GCA_007258455.2). NCBI lineage: Eukaryota > Viridiplantae > Streptophyta > Pinopsida > Cupressales > Cupressaceae > Sequoia > Sequoia sempervirens. The sequence goes on from VDFB02089837.1 coordinate 24,521, forward strand.
GCTGATTAGCATTTCCATTTTTCCTTCTTCCTGCAACAACCAAAGTTTCTAAGCCTTTATTGATCTCACAACCATCATCCTAAAACACAAGATTATATCCTTTTCTACACATTTATCCTACATTTAGAATATTATGCTAGAGACCCTTAACATAAAGAACATCATCTGTATTATGCTTGCCATCAAAACTGATTGAACCTTTTCCACATATCTTAGAAGATGTATCATCACCAAACTCAACAAGACCTCCTTCGAACTTCTCAAGTTTAACAAAATTACTCTTATCACTTTTCATGTGCTTTAAGAATTTATTTTCAACAATCTAGTAGTTTTTGTTCTCTCTAGAATGAAAAACAGTCACCATAGTTCTATTATGATCCTCTTTTCTAGAGAAACTTCCTCCATACATCTCTCAAAGTTAGCAAAATTAATTCCAACATTTAAAGTCATGAAAAAGCATTCATCGTTGTCATCATCCAAGTAATTAGATTCATCATCAGATATACTAGCATCTTGTTTAACATAATAACTTCTCTTAGTTGATTTACCTTTATTCTCCTTAAATTTTTCATTTGAAGCTTTGACTGGACATCTTTTAGCATAATGACCTATCTTTCCACAGGGTATGTGCAGGATCATGATGGGCCAAAAAGTGGCAATATGATGGGTATGTGGCTGATGACTTTTTTTTAACCCAAAATTGATGAAACGGAAAGGGTTTTTAAAAGACTTTCTTAGCTTTCCACCAATATAAATTATGCTTTACTTTGAATTTAATAAATAATTATTATTCATTTTCTATTTCAATTACGACTAAAGTCCTAATTGATAGGCTGATTGAAAAACATCTATAAATTTCAAATGGTATCACATTTTTTGAATCCAAAAAATGTGTCACATTCTATGCTTCGCATACTATAGGATTAAAAAAAAAAAGAATTTCATGAATTTTTGACCAAGTTAAGGTGGTCAAACATACAAATTTTTATATTTTTTAAAATATGTAATAAAAAATTCATAATTAATTATTTACTTGGAAAAAACAAAAAAAATATGCATCACATCTACATGAGTCCTCTACTTATATCTAAAATCTTATAAAAAATATTATCATTTTATTGTGGTTAGGGTGGTTAGATAGACACCTACTTCTTATTTTTCCCTGAAATTTAAGTACTCGCATTGAAATTTCAAATTTTCACCAAATAGATTTTTTTTTTAAATAAACTTATTAGTTTAGAAACTACATTCAATTTTCTATAGATTCTATTCTTACATATTTTTGAAATAATATAGATAACTTATTCAAATTTTTGTGTGAAGTTGTCTAACTCTGATTTTTCTAAATTTTTTGCCACTTAAGGGCCTTTTTTTTCCATGATGATCCTGTACATACCCCACAATTGAAACATTTGAAAGGTAACTTACCTATGTATTTTATAGTGCCCTTTTTCAATTTCCTCACAAAATTTTCCTCTATCTCATCAAACTCATCTAGATCAAATTCCTCACTCTTCTTTCCTTTGCCAACTTTAAAAGCAATCTATTTTCTTGAATCACTTGGACCAAACTCTCTGAATTCAAAAGTAGTTAAAGAACCAAAAATATGATCTCTAGAATAATGATCTAAATTTTGAGCTTCTTCAATAGCAGAAACTTTATGACTATAAGATTTAGGAAGAGTTCTTAATACCTTCTTTACCACCTCATCTTCTTCATTTTTTCCTCCAAGTCCTCTAATGGAATTGAAAACCTTGTCCTCTCTATCAATGTAGCCTGTAATATCTTCATCTTTTGTCATCCTTAGGGTTTCAAACATAGTCTTCAAATTCTGCATCTTTGCTTGCTTGATTTTATCATCTCCTTCATAAATACTTTCTAGATTTTTCCAAATCTCACCAGTAGTTTTAAGACTCATAAATTTAACACAAGTTTTGAATTAGAAATACCAATCAAGAGAGCATACCTTTATTTTCCATTATTCTCATATGCCTTGATCTCATCATTAGTACTTGGATCATTTGTAGGAATTGTATATCCAATTTCAACAGACTTCTAAACTCTAAACTCTAGAGAAATAAGGAAACCCTCAATCTTGGTTTTCTAGAATGCATAATCAAATCCATCAAATAGAGGAGCCTCCTTCTTGCGTGTCATCCTAGATCTACCTCAAGAAATTAAGCTTTCTTCCAATGAATATTTCTCTAATACCAATTGTTGAATGCACAAGACAACTAAGAGGGGGGTGAATCAATTGTACATTAGAACATCAAACCCTCAGTAACATTTAGATCCTAAAACCCTTAAAAACCATTAAACCCTTACCATGCATTAGTAGAACATAAAAATGAGAAGCAATAATTCAAACATATCCAAACACATGAGAATAGCATATTTACGTGGAAAACCCAAGAAGGGAAAAAACACGGTGAGGATTAGCTCACAATATGAAGTAATTGCAACATCGAATACAATAAGTTCACTGGTAGAGGGCTCACTACCAATGGCTCGCTGTTAGAATAGAAAGAAGAAGAAACAAGATTTTTACAATGAGAAATCCATCTCAAAGCAATAGAAAAGATCTACCACTACTTCACCAAAACATTCACACTCTCTCTATAGAATGTAGACACCTTTTGCTTGATGCTTCTAGTAGTCTTAGTCATTAAAGCTCACATTGCACATTGAAATTTCACACTTCACATCATAAATCACATTACACACATTCTTCATATCACAATCCTTCATCAACTCAACACATATATATACTGTCCTCAACCTTGAAAATAATCTACAAGGTCATTTATGCACCTCAAATGTGCAAATTTAAATTAGTCTAGCACCAAAACATTCCTGCAGTGGAGAAGAATGAAGGAAAACCACATTATGCCTTACCTCAAAACTAAACCCACATATACATGCCATTCCATACTTCCACAAACACCGAAGCATACTCGCAATTAGTATAAACACCCAAGGTCAGTTGAACCTATGTTAACACCATTAAACCTTTAAGTGCATACTTCACCAAATCCAAAGATGACTCACAGACCACACACAACACTTAAACAATATCTATAATATTCCATCAACACCGTAAAATCCAACAAATCCTTCACAACATCATACACCTGAAGAAAATACTCATTATGTACACTTGGTTAACCTTCCACATACTACAACACATGAATCCAACCTTGTGAAGCACCAAAAATAAAAAACTTAGACTAGATATAGACATGAGAAATATAAGCACACTTCTAGATCCACAAAACTAGAAACCATAATGTGGAGAAATGAAAAGAAAAGCCATTTCTCCTAGATAAAACTGCATCACAGTTCACACACTAGTGAACACTTCTTTTGTCAAATGATCTAAAACTTGAAACTTTGGATATAACAGTTCACTAAATAAATTGAGGCTATCCATATAATGAAGGCTACTGCTAAGGTTGTAATAATTTTCTTGATATCTAACATTGTTACGAGAATTGGAATGTACCTCAAAGAGTTATTATCTATAAATTTATATATTCTTTTTAGTGAAAAATATTTAACATGATGGCATGTAGTTGGACTAGTACCCTTGCTTTCCTACAAATTTGAATTCCACTCCCTCCCACCTCTCTTTCTCCCTTGTACGCATGATGCTAGTTTCTCCTGAGTGTGACTTGATAGTTGATCTCTTTGTGGATGCTCAGTCACTGGGCATGAATGTGCCTTCTATTGTTTATTTTCCTACTACCTTTCAATTCCCAACTATGGGTTATTTTAAGGTCTCTCTTGGTAATGGTTCTCTTGGTTTTTCCTAGGCTACCAGATCCTTTGATGAGGCTATGTGGTCTAGTAATGTCGGTGTGGACCCTAACCGCCCTCTTTTGTGTGTGTGTTGCTCCTGCGATTTCTCTTGGTCAAGAGGTCTTAGAATACATTAATTATTTCACAAAGCTAGGTCTTATCTATAGATTTTTCCACTTCTAGCCTTGTCTTCTAGATTTGCACCTTTGGATATTGAAACAATGGACACCTTTTATGGAGGGTAAGATGGAGATTTACCCTTCTACCAGAGGTTTTTAAAATTTGTTTGCTTTAATTCTTCTGTGGATCTAGACAGACTATCTTGGATCATGATGTGTGGGAATGGGACTATTATTCCATGTCTATGAGGCCTTTGGTTCATTCCTTTAACCATTTGAAGGAACCCATTGGTGTTATGCCTGTTTCAGTGAGATTGCCATATCTTCTCTTAAGTTCTATTTCCCCTCTACTTATGAGGGCATTGGTAATGCTCTAGATAGGTTCTTGAAAGTGGATAATACTTCTAAGAATTTTACTCACACCTCCTTCACTCAAATTTTGGTGGAGGTTGATTTGTCTTGGGCTTTACCTGGCGAGGTAGACATTAGGTTAATGGTTGGTCTTGGTCTCAGTTAGTGGATTATGAAGGTATCTCTTTTCATTGATGATGTAGGAGCATCCAACGGTGTAGGGAAATCTTGCATCACCCAAAAAAATATTTTCTTTATTTTCTTTAATAGTTGTTTTGAGTCCCATGATGGCACTTAAGGGGTATAAGACTGTCAGGTGTCAAAAAATAACGAAAACTAGGAACTTACTATTTTTAGTTTACAAGTCAACCTAAACGGGTTCGTATGGACATGAAAATTTACCCCAAGGAGAAAAACTGAAAGTAATTTTTAGTCATGAAAGAATCTCCTCAATACCTTGCACGGTTTGGGAGAAATTAAAGTTTTTCGTCCCAGGAAATTTCTCCTAGAATGCAGCTTCAAATTCAGATATAAAACTTTGGAGGCCCCAAAACAACTCAAAAGGTGATTGAACTAACCTACGGTTGATTTTTGCATTATAGAGCTCGTAAAGAGCTTTCCAATGATATGTAATAATAGAAAATCAAACACTCAGATCAAAAGTTATGGCCCCATGAAGTTGACCCTCTAAAAAGTGAATTTCATTAAATTTTCTTCCTAGGCCAGAAATCAAATGGCGGGACTTTTGGTGCCAAAAAAAATGGGAAAAATTCCTTTTCTAGAACATTCTAGGTTATTGGGTAAAATAAAAAGGGATATGAGGGGGTTGTAGAGGGTGGCCTTGATGGTGCAAATTGTGGCTGCAAATAGTAGATTTTTCTTTTTTGAGTTGATTTTGTTGTAATGAATCAAGCCCATGAGGTTGTAGCATGTAAGCTTTGAATTTGTTATTTCATTTTCTAAAAATAATTGAAATTGATTCATTTTTTTGTCTCACATTTTCTATTTTGATATCTATTGTGATTTATGTGGGTTTTGGGTGGTGTAGCCCTCATCAATTGACAATGCTATTTTTCTACTAGTCACTTTGGCTCATAACTATCCTCGTGGCTCTCATCCTATTTCATCTTCCACTTGGTAGAAGAATGTTGTCCAAGAACATTTAGTTGTGTACCCTAATGTAGAATTTTCTTCTACTTAAAAGGATTCCAGGCCTCCTTCTCCTTATGCATAGATGAATAATCCTATTGGTGATGTTTATCCTATGGCTTATGCTATGCTGATTTTGGACAAGGTTGCTTCTATTGTTGTGTGTGTTGCCTCCCCTAATTCCTTTGCTACCCTCATTCTAGAAAAGTCTTTTTTATCTATGAGTCATGCTGCTTTGGGATTGGATTTCGATGCTTCACCTAAATTATCTATTGATCCACTTGTTAGTTACTCTGAAAGGGAATTCTCCCCCTTCCGATCTAAATGTTTCAAATATGGTTTTTGTTTCTTCTTAGAAAGTTGTGTAACGTAAGAATAAATGTACTTCTAAGAAGGTCATTGTTTTGATTAACAAGCCCTTGGAGGAAAATTCGCTAGGTTCTATCTCTAGAGATTGAATTTTTTCCCTCTATGTTTATTTTTTTTGTTTTGTCTTTGTATGGTCTATTTGTTGTTATTTCTCTTTTCCTGCTATTTCTAACTAGTTATTGTGTTTGGCCAGTATGTTTTGTTGGGTTCTTCAACTCTATTGTATGCTTTGTATGGGATTAGGGCCCTTCCCCACTTATATAATCAAAAACAATATATGCTTTAGAACATATGAATTTACTAAATTTTGTAGCATTGAAAATTAACACTACCTAATCTTCTCCTTGACATCTTAGGGTAGTAGATAGGTTCATTTTAGCAACAAAAACCTAATTAAGATCGCTAAGAGGACTCTAGAGAAGAATATAATATGGGATGACAAGTTGAAGCTTGTAGTATATGTCAATAGAGTAATTTGAAATAAAATTATAGTTAAAGGTCCTTTTGAGCTTATATATAGGACATTAGAAATATTACCTATAAATATAAAATTTTCTATTTATCAATTTTTGTGGTAAACTAGTGAAAATGAAGATAGTGTGATTAGATTCAATAATTAATCAATCATTTAAAGTGAATGAATCAAGAAGAATAAATCTTAAAATTAATTTGGCACATCAAGAAAATATTAAATTATTGTTTGACAAGAAGGAAAAGGAAATATACTTTCAACTAGGTGACATGATGTTGATAAAGACAAGAAAGAGAAATTTAATGTCTCATAGTTAACCCTTATATCATTAAAAACCATTGTGGGAAATCAAAATTTTATTTGAGAAGTTTATATGGTGAATGAGTATAGTTTCTAGTTCATAGGTGACATTTTAAGTGTTACTTCTCATAATGGAACATGTTAGAATTATTTGAAAAAAAATCAACATTTCGTATTTCCATGTGAATCTATGATTTCTCATTGGATCCTAGTGTAATTCTTGTGACTTTTGTTGGAATTTTTGTTGCCCCTTTGTGTCTAGTTTTTTTCCTTAGAGATGCTTCTAAATTCTTGTCATATCTACAAGAGATAGACATCACCAACTATAGCCATTGTTGACACTTAATATAAGGAATTTAAATTATGGCCTTGCATGCTCCCTTATTAACCATCTACTTTTTTATATGATAATTTATTTATTTTCTTTGTGCTGTTTTTCTCTATTTGATTTTGTGGCCTTATATTTTTTTAGGAATGGTTGAAGCTAACCATTGGTTGGTTTTCTCTCCTTTGTGTGATTTCATCCTTCCTTGCCTAACTTTTTGAGTTATTAGCTTGTGCCCATGGTAGTTAGGTTCAAATACTTTTCCTTTACCTTTTCTTTATTTGGCACTAAACTTATTGTAACAAGCAAATAAAATTTTATGCTGAGTGATGAGTGACAACCATCAAGTTGGTTTGATTTGATGGATTATTCTTTCTCGGTGGTTAATGTGGTATAAAAATCTCATAATTAGGTTTGTTGCAAGTATGAGCTAGTTTGATGGTGTTGTCATTAATGTTGTCATTGATGTCAACACAATTTAGTATGTTGTAGATTGTACATGTATAGCTGAGATACTGTTGAGATGTTGTGACTACATGGAGCTATCTTTATATGATGTTGTATTTTTGCTGGTTTGAGAAGTTTCCAAGTGATTTTGAGAAAATTAATAAAGAAGAGAAGTCAATATGATGAAAATGTTTAGAATGTGCTTCAATACGTGCTTCACATTTCTCCTGTGTTGATCCTATGCTTGTGCAGATCTGAAGGATTGATAATGGTAATCTAGTGGTGATATCTCCTAAGTTTTAACTTCTAGTTTGATGGAACGTGAAAGTTACATTCACCGATATGTGAACTGTTTTGGCTGAATTGGTCTTGTATGGACTGGGAGAAATATTTCTGCTCCACAGTCCTCCACTATTTTTTTTAGATCTTGTGGATTTGAGATATGTCTTATGAAGGTTTTTTCTATGCTCTGGAAAAGAGGTTTGAAGATTGGTGATTCGGAAGTCGTGTTTCAGTATTTCAGTGTGAGTTTATACAATCAGGATGAACTGGTGAAAGGTTCAATAATTAAATTTTGTTGCTTTGTTGTGGATGTATCTAGAAGATTTTGAGATGTATTCTCATGCCTAAGGAAGCATTTTGTGGCATCTATGTTTCATCTTCTTATTGGGAAGTGTGTACATCAATGTTCTTTTGTGTTTTCATTAGGTTTGGCCGACCTAGTGTTTACACTTCATTCGAAGAATAACATTCAATTAAGGAAGTGTGTGATTGGTTCAAGGTGTTATTTTTTATCTTGAAAAATGTTCTTTTTGGTCCACTCTCATTCCTTTCCACCTCGGGAATGTTGAGTTTCTGACCTATTTTGAATTTATGAAATGATATATTTGTGGCCAACCTTGAAAAAAGTTTCTAAGGATGAGGATGGTATAAGAAAAAGACTAACTGCAAAGAGTTGAATGAGAAAGTGATGCAAAGTGGTGAAAATGAGCCACAAATCATAAGAGAAGAAGTATATGTGTGAGTAAGTTGTGTTGAAGGCAGTGAGCTAAAGGTTTTTGGAATCTTGCAGATGTGTGTTAATTGCTATTGTGGATATTTTTTATCTTTTGTATATGTAGGTAGTGAGCCTCCCTATTGGATAGAGAGTCCTTTCTTTAGGTAGTGAGCCTTTGTACTTGGATAGTGATTCCTATTTTGGGAAGTGAGCCTTTGTATTTAGTTTATAATCTTTTATATTGTGAGTTAACCCTCGCTATGGTTTTTCCCTCATTGAGTTTCCCACGTAAAAAATTTGGTGTTCATTGTGTTGATTTAATTTTTGTTATTTGTGTTTTATGTTCTTACTTAATAATAGAATAGTGCAGTTGTGAAATTAATAAGTGTCAAATTTTTAAGTTTGAATTTTGTTACAATTGATTCACCCCCCCTCTCATTTGTTTTGCATTTGTTTAACAATTGGTATCAAAGCTTTGGTTCCTTGGTGTAGAGCTTAACTGCTTAAGGAAGATATGATGATGCATAAGTTGGCGATCCCTATGTTCGAAGGAATTGACTAAAATGACTAGAAGGGACAAATGAAAGGATATATTATCTCTCTTGGTTTTAAGACCTAGAAGGCTGTTGAGACTAAATATACACCCATATCCAGTGGTCTTACTACTATAGTCTGCTTATGAAGAAAATGAGAAGGAAAAGTATGTTATTTGTAGCGGGTTGTCTAAAAATGAGTGAGCTAAATTTCTTTCTTTGGACACTACATATGAATTCTAGAAGAAGTTGGAAGACATGTATGAAGGAAATGAAAGGGTGAAATTGACAAAGAAGCTAGCGGCAAAGCGCAAATTTGTGAATTTGAAGATGGAAGAAGGTGAAGAATTTACAAGTTTCATTTAGAGGGTTGAACTAACTACAAATGAAATTAGAAATCACGGAGGAAAACTATCAGATGAAGATATAATTGAAAATATCTTGATCACTCTACTAGACTACTACAACGATAAGATCTCAATGATTGAAGAAGTGTATGATCCTAAGAAGTACACATTCGAATAGTTGTTCGACACCTTGCAAGCATTTGAGATGAGAAAGTTCTAGAAAGAAGACAACATGGAAGAAAAGATAGAAATGACATTTAAGGCAATGATGATTGAAGAGGAACCAGGGTGATCCCATAATAGTGGTTTACAATTTTTGGCCAAACTGGACACTGAAATTATTATTTTTAACTAAATCTTCACATTCAGGCACCTATAGCGGCTAAACTGTGAGGAATTTGAAGATGGTGCAAACGAGAGTCTCATCAAATTTTGTCTGTAGATTCTAAAAATATTTTTTTCAAAATTTTTGGAATCAAATTGCACTTCTTTTTCCATCTCCCACGAAAATTGATTTTTTTCAGAAAACAACATTTTTAAAAAGTGATGCACACCATATAATGCATAACTTTTTTCCATGAAGGATAAAATTCTAATTCTTTCAAATTTAGATTTGTAACTCTGATATCTAGTGCTTCCACTTGGTTAGATAGTTTTTTATTTAATATTTTTCCTTAATCAAGTTTCAAAGTTAAATGAATTACAATTTAGACACAGCGCGACTGTATAACGCGTAACTTTTTTTGTATATGTCAAAATTTAATTTAATTTTTTTTGTTGGATCAAGGACTTCAATATCTGGTGCACTCATATTTTTCAATTTTTTTTTTTGATAATCTTCTATTTTCCACATTTGAAGAACAAAGAAATTCATTTTCGATGAAAAACCTATGTTTAATAAAACTTAAAAAACAAATACATAACAAAACCAAAATATATTAAAATTATATTCATTGGATAGCTTGTTCTAAGGAATACCATAATCATTTGAAATAAGTTTTAAATGAATTCATTTGATCCCCCAAAATCTAAATCAAAAGTGATTTTTTATCAGCATTTAGATAGGTGTAAAGGAGACGCATTTATAGGTATGGTTTAAAACTAGCGAGGTTCTATCCAAGGGGGTTTGATCTAAGGTGATTTGATCAAACCCTCTTCAATTGGAATAATTAAAATGGAACTTTTTAAGGCTTAAATCATTATATTTTCTAAAAATATGTGATTTCAGCTAAAATTCGTTCCTCTCAGGAATTGTAAACCACTATTATGACAGCACCCACCAAATAGTGATGGTGTTGATGAATTGGAAGCAAACTTCACTAGGAAGTTGAAGAAAGGAACCAGAAAGTATAAAGGTATGTTTTCCTTTAAATGTTTTAGTTGTGGTAATATTTGTCATTATGCTTCAAGATGTCTGAATAGAGCTACACATAAAAATAACAAGGATTATAAGGATAAGGATATAAAATATAAGAAATATAAGAAGTTGTACTATGTTAAAGAAGAAGCAGGAATTTCTAATGATGAATCTGAGAATGAGGTTGATGATAGTGAATGCTTATTCTTAGCTTTGGAAAGTAAATATGTATCCACTAACCCTAGAAAATGTGTAAGTAAGAAGGCTCCAGAGAATAAGAGAAATGGGATGGAAGGTACTTTGGTTACCGCTTTTCATGCAAGACATGATGAAGACTACTGGGTAATTGATAATGGATGTTCTAATCATATGACCAGAGATAAGAGTAAGTTTACTAAACTTGAGAAATATGATGGTGGTTTAGTTATGTTTGGTAATGATTTAGGAGCTAAGATATGTGGGAAAGGTTCAATTAGGGGTATGTGCAGGATCATCATGGAAAAAATAGGCCCTTAAGTGGGAAAAAATTTAGAAAAATCAGAGTTAGGCAACTTGACGTAAAAATTTGAATAAGTTATCTCTATTATTTCAAAAATATGTAAGAATAGAATCTGTAGCAAATTGAATGTAGTTTCTAAACTACTAGGTTTTTTTTAAAAAACAAATCTATTTGGTGAAAATTTTAAAATTTCAATGCAAGAGTACTTTTAAATTTCGGAAAAAAAAAAAGGTGTGTCTAAATCCACCTTAACCACAATAAAATGATAATATTTTTTATGCTTGATTTTAGATATAAGTAGAGGACTCATGTCCTGATGTGATGCATATTTTTTGTAATTTTTTTCCAAGTAAATAATTAATTATGATTTTTTATTACAACTTTTAAAAAATATAAAACTTGTATGTCTAACCACCTTAACTTGGTCAAAACTTTATGAAATTCATTTTTCTTCTTTTAATCCTATAGTATGTGAAGCATAGAATGTGATGCATGTTTTGGATTCAAAAATGTGATACCGCTTTGAAAGCTATAGATGTTTTTCAATCAGCCTAGATCAATCAGACTTAAGTCGTAATTCAAATAGAAAATGTATAATAATTACTTATTAAATTCAAAGTAAGGCATAATTTATATTGGTGGAAAGTTGATAATCTCCTTTAAAAACCTTTTTGTTTCATCAATTTTGGGTTAAAAAAAGTCGTCAACCACATACCCATCATATTGCCACTTTTTGGCCCATCATGATCCTGCACATACCCTTAGTTTTGATGGAGTGCATAGTACTGATGATGTATATTATGTGAAGGGTTTAAGGCATAACCTTCTGAGTGTTGGTCAGATGTGTAGCAATGGTTTTAAACCCGTGTTTTAGAATAATATGTATGAAATCATAAAAGGATCCGAAAATGGAGACATGATTGTTGTTGGAAGGACTCATGGAAACATCTATCAGCTAAAGGGAGTTGATGGCCATTGCCTTGTATCTCAAATCAGTGAAAGTTGGTTATGGCACTGAAGAATGGGACATGTAAATTTTGATAACCTGGTCAAGATCAGTGCAAAGGAGATTGTTTGAGGGCTTCCCAAAATCACAAGACCTGCTAATACTATTTGTAAAAGTTGTCAATTGGGGAAACAAACAAGATGTAGCTTTAAGGGAAAAGAGCATTCTACTACCTTGATCTGCTGGAGTTAGTTCATACTCATCTTTGTGTTCGGACTAGGGCTGGAAGCCTGAATGGTGATAGATATTTCATGTTGCTTATCGATGATTATATTCAAATGACATGGGTTTCTTTTCTCAGAGAAAATACTCACTCTCTGGATAGGTTTAAGGTATTCAAAGAAAGAGTAGAAAATGAAGCAAATTTGAAAATCAAGTGTTTGAGATCTGATAGAGGTGGAGAATTCACTTCTGGTGAATTTAATGCATTTTGTGAACAATATGGCATAAGAAGATAGTTTTTTGCTCCCAAAACTCTTCAGTAGAATGGAGTAGTTGAAAGGAAAAATAGGGCTATACAGGAAGCTACTAGAACAATGATGAAAGAATCAAATGTATTGGATGTGTACTAGAGAGAGGTGATACATACTTGACTATTTATGTTCTTAATAGAGTTCAGATTAGATACAATAGCACAAAGACTCCTTTTGAGTTGTGGACTGGTAAGACTCCTACTAAGAAGTATTTCAAGTTATTTGGAAGCAGATGTTATATTAAAAGATATGATGAAAATCTTAGAAAGTTTGATGCTAGATGTGATGAAGGAATATTTCTTGCATGCTCTACTACTAGCAAAGCATACATATGCTTTAATAAAAGGTTGAGAAAGATTATTGAAAGTGCTAATGTAAAGGTTGCTGAAGACATATATGTAGACATATTGAGATAAATGAAGTTGAACTTAATAATCCTATTTGTGGACATGTACCTGAGGAAAAAAAGGAAAAGGAAGAAGAAGAAGAAGAGAATGAATCGGAACCTGCTATTAGAACTCCTAAATATGTACAAAAGAATCATCCAGAAGATTAGAGAATTGAAGATAAAAGTGAGGGTGTGAAGACAAGAAGCATAGTTACAACTAAAGTGAATTTGTGTCGACTTTCTAAAATTGAACCCAAATCTATAAGTGAAGCTTGTGAAAATGAGATTTGGATGAGGGCTATGAAAGAATAGTTGCATCAGATAGAAAGGAATCGGACATGGGAACTAGTCCCTAGGCCTGTGAATAAAAATGTGATTGGCTCAAAATGGGTGTTCTGGAATAAGCTAAATGAAAGTGGAGAAGTTGTAAGGAATAAAGCAAGACTGGTATGCTAAGGATATTCACAAGTTGAAGGTATAGAATTTGAGGATACATTTTCTCCTATGGCTAGAATGGAAGCTATTAGGATGTTTTTGGCATTTTTTTCCCACAAGGACTTCAAAGTGTATCAGATGGATGTTAAGTCAACATTTCTAAATGGTGAATTGGAGGAAGAGGTGTACATGGAGCAACTTGAAGGGTTTCAGTTATTCGACAAATCAGACATGGTGTGTAAGCCGAAGAAGGAACTGTATGGACTGAAGCAAGCTCCTAAAGCTTGATATGCAAGATTGGATAGATACTTGACAAAGCAAGGATTCAACAAAGGTTCTGCTGACAAAAATCTCTACTTCAAAGTATAAGGTAAATTTATTTTATAGCGATTTTTTATGTTGATGATATCATTTTTGGTGGAAATGAAGGCATATGTAAAAGGTTTGCTGAAGAGATGTAGAAAGAATTAGAGATGTTTATGATCGGTGAATTAAATTTCTTCCTTGGTCTACAAGTGAATCAAACTGACAAAGGGATATTCATTTCACAGTCCAAGTATGTAAAAGAGTTGTTGAAGAAGTTTGGGATGAATGATTCCAAACCTATTTGTACCCCTATTGTTACCAGTAAACTAAGCAAGGATGATAGATCTACTAAGACTGATCAGAGCAATTATAGTTCTATGATTGGCAGATTGTTGTATCTTACTTCTACTAGACCATATATTATGCATACAGTATGTTTAGTTGCTAGATTCCAAGTAGATCCTAGAGAAGCACATGTTATGGTTGTTAAGAGGATATTTAGATATCTTAAAGGTACACTAGATTATGGATTATGGTATACTAAGAGCACGATGATTTCAAACTAAGTGCTTATACATATGTTGATTGGGTTGGATGTGTACATGATCAGAAGAGTACCAGTGGTGGTGCTTTCTTTATTGGTGGAAGATTAGTTTCATGGTTGAGTAAAAATCAAGACTTGGTTTCTTTATCCACTACATAGGCATAAAATATTGTTGCAGCATCCTATTGCACACAAGTTTTGTGGATGAAGCAAACTCTGAAAGACATTAGAGTGATATGTGATGAGCCTATTTCTATTTTTTTATAACACAAGTGCAATAAATATTTCAAAGAACCTAGTTATGCATTCAAGAAAAAAACACATATCTATCAAGTACCATTGTTTGAGAGAAAAAGCCCTGGAGAATGAAGTTAGATTGGAGTATGTGACAACAAAGGAACAAATTGTAGACATATTTACTAAGGCTCTCCCAAAGGATATTTTTGAGCATCTTAGGGAGAGGTTGGGGGTCATTGGCCCTCCTAACTAGGTGCACATGAAGGTGCACCATTCCAGTGAATTCACAACTTCTTCATTTATCTGGACAAATAGGTGAGTCTACTCTGTAGGGGGAGTAGAAAAGGTTTTCATTGTTGCAGCATGAGTGCACTCCTAAGGGGGAGTAATCGGAGTTGTTGATCTTTGCCACTAATGTCAAAGGGGGAGAGAAAGTCATGTGAAAAATAGTTACAGAAAAAAAAAGGTGTTCTCCCAGGATATTGTGTAAACACTTGGCTTTGATGGTTTTTCACATCATGTGTTGTCATCAATGACAAATGGGGAGATTGTTGCAAGTATGAGCTAGTTTGATGGTGTTGTCATTAATGTCGTCATTGATGTCAACACAGTTTAGTATGTTGCAGATTGTACATGTATAGTTGTGATGTTGTTGAGATTTTGTGAGTACATGGAGCTATCTTTATGATGTTGCATTTGTGCTAGTTTGAGAAGTTTCCAAGTGCTTTTGAGAAAATTAATAAAGAAGAGAAGTTAGTATGATGAAATTGTTTAGAATGTGTTCTTCATTTCTCATTTCTTGATCCTATGCTTGTTTCGATCTGAAGAGTTGATAATGGTAATCTAGTGGTGATATCTCCTAAGTTTTAACTTTTGGTTTGATGGAACGTGAATGTTGCGTTCACCGATATGTGAATTGTTTTGGCTAAGTTGGTCTTCTATGGACTAGGAGAAATATTTTTGCTCCAAATTCCTCCACTATTTTGTTTTAGATCTTACAGATCTGAGATATGTCTTGTCAAGGTCTTTTTTGTGCTCTAGCGAAGAGGTTTGAAGATTGGTGATTCAGAAGTCATGTTTCAATATTTCAGTGTGAGTTTATATAGTCAAGATGAACTGGTGAAAGGTGTTTAGTAATTGAAGTTTGTTACTTTGTTGTAAATATATTTGGAAGATTTTGAGATGTATTCTCATGCCTAAGGAAGCATTTTGTGGAATCCATGTGTCATCTTCTTGTTGGGAAGTGTGTACATTAATGTTCTTTTGTGTTTTCATTAGGTTTGGCCGACTTGGTTTTTACACTTCATTCGAAGAATAAAATTCAATTAAGGAAGCATGTGATTGGTTTGAGGTGTTATTTTTTATCTTGAAAAATGTTCTTTTTGGTCCACTCTCATTTCTTTCCACCATGGGAATGTTGAGTTTCTGACCTATTTTGAATTTATGAAATGAGATATTTGTTGTCGACCTTGAAAAAGTTTCTAAGGATGAGTATGGTATAGGAGAAATACTAATTGTGAAGTGTTGAATGAGAGAGTGATGCAAAGTGACAAAAGTAAGCCACAAATCATAAGAGCTGAAGTATATGTGTGAGTGAGTTGTGTTGAAGGCAGTGAGCTAAAGGTTTTTGCAATCCTGTAAATATGTGTTAATTGTTGTGGTGGATCTTTTGTTCTCTTTTGTATCTGTCTAGTGAGCCTCCCTGTTGGATAGTGAGTCCTTTCTGTAGGTAGTGAGCCTTTGTCCTTGGACAGTGAGTCCTCTTTTGGGTTGTGAGCCCTTGAAAGTGAACCTTTGTATTTAGTTTATAATCTTTTATATTGTGAGTTAACCCTCACTATGGTTTTTCCCTCATTGGGTTTTCCATGTAAAAAATCGGGTGTTCATTGTGTTGATTTTCTTTTTGTTATTTGTGTTTTATGTTCTTACTGAATAACATAAAAGTGCAGTTGTGAAATTAACAAGTGTTGAAGTTTTAAGTTTGAATTTTGTGACAACTGATTCACCCCCCCCCCCCCCTCTCAGTTGTCCTGTGCCTATTTAACAAGGTTTTAGTGGTCATTGATCATCTTTGATCAATGATGAGTGTGATTTTAGGTGGTAGGTTTATTTTTATTTTTTATTTGCATGAAATTTGTGTCATTAGATGTGATAATGTGGCATGATGGGGTAACTCATGGATGATTTAAGAAGGTGAAGGAATGGTGTTAGATGATATATTTTTTCATTAGTCAGTTTGATATAGGGTCCCCACCTTATTTGGGTCTATGTTGTTGATTTTCTTAGATCGACCACTATTGCTATCTTAAGAACTTAATTGACAATGTATGAGTCATGCAGTCCTATGATTGGTTGAGGTAGAATGCTGGCATGCTTAGGTCTGTTCAACATAGTGTCCTAAGTCAATTATATTTTTACTATAAACAATAACTCATAGAAATTGATTAATCCATGCACGGTAAGTGGTAAGATCTTGTCTAGGTTGAGCGATGAGTTTCTTTAAAGTCTCAAGAGTATGGATATTAATTCTCTACAAACCTCTACTAATTATGGGAAGTAGTGACAAATGAGTAAAGATTAAAGGTTTCCCGTAGACCATTGGTGTTGCCACATGGTTTTATCTTGGTGTATTACAATATTTTATTAGTAAAAGAGATTAGTGGAGTGGGAAAATGATGCACGTGGTATGTTTTGATTAATTAAGGGGTGATTTGTTAAGTGATGAGCATTTATTAAGCCCATACATGCATCTGACAACTTATTTGAAAAGCATTAGACATGTGACATAGATTCATGATACAAATTAAATGACTTTACTCTATAGGAATAATATAAATGTATCTTGAGTGGTGGATAAATATATAAATAGCATCAACATGATTCAATTGAAAAGGGTCAAGCTTCAAGTGCTTAGCTAGAAAGAAGCTCTATCATAGTAATAGAGGGCATTATAGTGATATGAAGGTGTTTGTAGAAGCAAATTAGACCTAAATGCAACACTGCAACTTGAGGAAATCATGGTTGAGGAAGCCCCTTATACTACTTGTAGAGATCTAAAAGAGATTGAATCCTTTATGACATTATTTAATGATTATTTGTAATATTGTAACGAGATTTGGTTTGTCATTCTAAACCAACTTACTTCCTTATATTTTAGTGCCAAATGCATTCTCGAAAACTATGAAATTTATTTTAGATCACAAACAATATACACATCACTTTAAATTATTTTATTATTTAATATGATTGATCAACTTCTAATAATAACATTCAATTCAAACCTTAATATAATTATTGTATATTTTTAAATAATAAAATGTATTTATTAATACCACATTCTAACCCCTTTTGAAAGAATAACATCTATCCAACATACTAAATACACATTTAATCAAAATAATAATGAATTAAAATATATTCAATCAATCTATTTTTTTAATATAAAGTCGAGTCAAAAGTGCATTTGGATAGACAATACCTGTGATAACAAGTCACCAACGACTGCATTATAACATCATGTGCAAAAGAAAAAAAAAGTAGGCGCTCCCGAGTTCGAAACTTGCTCAGCTTAATTAAAATACGTTGCATTCATTTCTCGTGTAATGTGATGAATATAACAAAGATTTTTCGGTATTTGTTTCGACGGTAATAACAAAGAATGCGAATGTGCAGATAGGCTTTTACGGACCGGTCTTAGAATATGTGTACTCTTTTGTAATAACCGTTGAAGAGTTCACAACTGTCACCACCGACGTTAGTTTTGACTTCACTAAATTATCAAAATCTTTGAAAAGGCTACCAAGATTGCGTCTATTAAGAGTAAGCGCGTCCGCGTTAAATCCCCCGCATTAAATCAGCGTAGCCTCTTCACAATCCCTTTTAACATCGCAAAGGCCTGCACGTCTTCCCATCTTCCATACCTTTTACTTGTATAGAATTCTGGAGATAGAAACATCCCCAAATCCAATAATTAAATTCAGCGTCGATAGATTCAGCGACATCATTTGCAGCAGAGCGAGGAAGATGGATGAAATTGGGGAGATAGAAGAAATCCCTTCGTACTTTGTGTGTTCAATATCAATGCAAATCATGCGGGATCCCGTAACTGTGTGCACGGGGGTCACCTACGACAGGGAGAGCATTGAGAAGTGGTTATTTACGATGGGGAACAACACCTGCCCCGCCACAATGCGAGTGCTCGATAATCGAGAGCTCACGCCCAACCACACCCTGCGCCGCCTCATTCAACAGTGGTCTACCGCTAACTCCTCCGCGGCCATCCCGCTCATCGCCACACCCGATCCGCCCCTGGACATCAATCACCTCAACGAATTGCTCCGTGATATCGGGACCTGCCCGGTGCCGACATTTCGAGTGAAGGCCTTGAAAAATCTCAGATCTCTGGCCAAAAAAAGCGAGGCCAACAGACGTTGCATCGCTTCGTCTGAGGCACCGGCGACCTTGATCTCTCTCCTGGAAAACCATTCCACAGAAGCGGATGAAACCGGTTGCAGCTACGACGTTGCGGTGGCCTGCGAGGAAGCCTTGGGGATTCTTCATTCTCTGATTCCGTTACCAGACGAGACGGTTGAGTTGCTCGCCAGTGCAAACTGCCTCGCTTCCGTGGCCTCCATTCTCAAGAGGGGTACTTCCAACGCCCGCTTTCATGCCGCCGTGCTTGCACAGACAGTGTCCAAGAAAGGCGTGGAACGGTTGGTTATGAATTCCAACGATGATTTAATTGAAGGGCTGCTGGAGGTGTTGACAGAGGAGGTGTGCGAGCAGGCTACTGTGGCCGCCCTTAGGGTGTTAACCGCGATGACTATTAATAGCAGGAGCAGCAGAATCAAAGCAATCGAGGCGGGCGCCGTCTCTGCCTTGATCGAGTTGCTTCCCGATCAGAGTCCCGAGAAAAAGAATAGCTGCGAGAGGATGTTATGTCTTCTCG
>VDFB02089838.1:0-23413 GCA_007258455.2 Sequoia sempervirens
CAACAACACATTTTATTCCATGCCTTAGAAATTTTTTTAAATTTCCCTTAGGAAATTCATCAACCTGGTGCCCATCAAAAATCTCCATCCTGAAGGCCTCGACGAACTGTGGAAGACTTTAAAATCAACTTCTCATTGGAGATCTTCAATACCCAGAAGAAAATTTTCTTCAGAATTTGTCAAATTCATGGGTATTCAACAAATTCATGGGTATTCAACGAACAGGTTCATTTGATTTTTCTTGAATTTTGAACCTTGGAAAAATAAATTTATTCCTGTTCTTCACATCTGTGAGTATTTCTTGTTGCTCTGACTTGAAAATATTTTATCAACCTGTACAGTTGGCATCCTCCGACTTCATCTCCGACAATTTTGCTCACATTTTGAGAAATTTTATCACCCTCCATTAGACTTAGGCATTTTTCTAAGGAAGAACATTTTGTGCCTTAGAAAAATTTAAGTTACTTAGCATTTTGAAATTTTGCCTTAGGAATTTTTTTTTTTGTTCATCTTCAATCACTTTGCCTGTGGTGAGGAAAATTTTATCAACTTCACTTAGAAAATTTTCCCCGAAAGCACATCATGGAGGATTTTAATTTCAACGCCCTCTATATTTATTCATCACCTGGCAATTTCCAACGCCTCAGGAAAATTTTATTCACCACCTTGGACGCATTTGATAGTTCATTAGGAATATCCAACCTGCCAAGCAATATTTTCCCTCATCAATTTTATTTCACCACCCTTCGACCATGCTTCACCCTCAAGACCTATCTTTTACATGGTGCATATTACATGCCATATAGAAATTTCAAATTTTAACGCCTAATACTTATCTCCCCTTTTACTTCATCCTTTGGCGCATTTCACACTTGAAGAGGATGGAATATTCAACGCCACCCTTAACCTCTTCTTGTTCTTGGCGCATTTGAGAGGGTGAGAGGGATTTCAAATTTCCAACGTCTTCTTTTGACTCGTTGATTCCCCCCTAGCTTGGAATGATATGGGCGCATTTGAGCATGTGCACAAGATAAACTTTTCAACGCCAAGCTTTGACTCTTCAACTTCCTTGTTTTGTCCTTACATGGCCTCATTTGGGCGCATTTGAGCATGTATGAAGGATGAAACTCCCAACGCCTCTTTGACCATTTTGACCTGTTGTGAACTTGGGCGCATTTTGGCATATATGCAGGACGAGTTTCTAACTTAGAGAATTTTTAGCATCTTGCTTTCAAGGTGGGCGCATTTAGCCTATGCTGAAGGATGAAACATTTTGACTTCTTTGACTTTCTCTCAAGATGGGCGCATTTTGCCATAGGAGGAGAATAAGCATTTCATACTTAGAAATTTTTTTGCATGCCACTACCTTGAGCTGGGCGCATTTAGGCTAGGGAGCAGGATGAAGTTTGTTGACTCCTTTGACTTCTTGGGAGGTGGGCGCATTTTACCATAGGAGGAGGATATTACTTGATACTTAGAAAATTTTCATGCTTGGCTCTTGCAGCTGGGCGCATTTTGCCATGTGAGGTTGATGAGAGTTATACTTAGCCACTTTTCTTGCCCTCGCCTTAGATTTTCTTCTTGGGCGCATTTGGCATAGGGAGGTGGATGAAATTTTAACTTAGAATATTTTCTTCACATTCCCAAGGCAAGTTGGGCGCATATGGAGGCATGAGCAGGATATCTTCACCACTTAGAAAATTTTCAATCATGCCTGTGAGGAGGGCGCATTTTGGGGTAGCTGCAGGATAAACTCATGCCTTGGTCACTTTTTCTTCGTCTTTGCCAACTTCTTCATGCCTTACTATAAATAGTAAGCCTTTTAATTCTCATACTTCGGAAGCTCAGATTGCCTTGAGATTTTGAAGATTTTGAACACTGGGTCCTCACGACTTCATCAACCTGTTGACACAGCTATTTCGGGTTGTCCTGCTATTTTTAGCCCATTTCTGAAGGTGGTTTGCTATTTATAGTAACTGCCTGCTTCTGATACCTCCACAACTCCGTTTGATTTGAAATTCGAATGACGTGCTCCTCACCACGTGACCTGCCCGCTGACATTGGCGCATGCGACCGATTTGCTATTTTTACCCTGTTTCCAAAATGACTTACTATAAATGTGCGTCTGTTTGTCTTCAAATTTTACCGCGATAGCCCTGAAGATGTCGGGATTGTGGTGGTACACCGGTTTCAAATTTTGACTTTTACCCCTTTTCACCAATAAACCCTTAATTCATCCAGTATGTATATCAAATGACTCCTGCTTTGTTCTCGCTTTTATTGCATTACATCATCAGCTCATGATTCTCATGTCAAAAAGTTCCTTAACAAGTGATCATCCTCGCTTTGCATGTCACGTCACTGCGAAGCTCTCGAAAAACCCATAAGAATATGCAGATATGCAAAGAAAACCCGACATGCAAACCCTAAAAATAGCCTTGGAAGCTTGAACTCTGAAATTCATTATCTCGCTTTGCATGTTATATCGCCGGATCTCTAAAACCCAAAAGGAATCTTCAGACATGCACTGAAAAACTCTTCATATAACCCCTGAAATTTGCTCTGGAAGCTGGATTGCTAAAAATAGTAAGTCGCCCGTTTTCGCTCAAATTTTGCCTGTGAGCAGCTTGATATGTTCTGAAGGTAGTGCAACTGTTAAAACTTCAAAAATACTGAGGAAATGCTTTGAATTGCACACTTAGTAAAAATAGTAAGTTGCTGGAATCTGATGAGATTTCAGTGGGAACTTGCTGGAAGCATGCTGACATCAATGTTAATCTCTGTTTTCAATTTATTCACCTCATTTGACCCCAAATTGGCAAGGAAGTTCAAAACCCTAATTTTCAGACTTGGCCAAAATTCACGTTTAAACTCAATGACAGGCACAACCCCGGAAAAGCAGACCAGAGAAAAGAGACAGAAAGAGAGAGAGACAAAACCAAAGCCAAAAGACCGGAATGGAGCAAAAATTAGGGGTCCCCATTTTGAATGGGGCGATGTGTGAAAAGGTCACAACATCTGGCCTCCCCACGAGAAAGTGTTGAAAAACACTTTAAGAATTGAACCTTGATTAATCTTCCTCGAACCATCATACAGCAAGATACTCAAAAGGGGAGAAGAATCCGATATTGGATCAGAACACTTTCATCTAGGACCCTGTGAGTGTGTGCATTCGTTCCATCTCTAAACCATCTCGACCTCCGGAATCAGCCGTAGCAAGTTATATAAATACCTTAACTTCAAAAGCATCCGGGACATTGCCTCGCTGCCAGTCAGGCGTGCATAGCCTCGACGAGGTTGTCGCTACAATTCTCACGAATATTGCTCCATTGCCAGCCGGGCGTCCATAGCCCCGGTGGAGTTACTCGTATATTCCCAAAACCAATATTTCATAATATTTCCTTCATTTTTTATTCTCTTTCTTTGTTTTTCAGATATTTCTTTTAAGCACATTTTCTCTTTTCTTTTCTTTTGATTTCTTCATCAATTCCTTAATTGGCTGGCAAGCAATGAAGCCTCCAATGGGTTCGAGAATTGTAGTGGCGCTGAAGCAAGATGTAAAATTTTCACCTGCTATGGCCTTTCCCAAGAAACCAAAATGACTCAGAGTGGAGATAGGTAATGTATTTAAGGTCTTTAGACTCGTGTTGAGACACAATAATGGGTTAACCTCCCGAGACGAGTTCAATCCTAAACTGGATGATGACAAAAGGAAAACAACCTTGGCTTACTTCAAAATTCATGCAAATTCAATGGAGAGAAACCATGTTGTGAGAATTAAAACCATCATCACCTCCTTCGCCATGGGGAAACCCAAAATCCTTGCCCATTCCAAACCAAAACCACTTGAGTGGACAACTCAAGGGAAGAAACGCCAAACCAAAAACCCAAAGGGCAACAAACCAAAACCAAAACGAGACAAACCGAAAAGCAAAGAAAAGCAACGGGAAGCAAAACCTAATCTAAATATGTTACAAAGTAGGTTCTCGGAGAGAACCTAGGACTGGAAATAATGCCTGAGGAATCTCCCATCGTCCGACAATGGGATATCCCCTCTTGTTTTCGTCCGTAACTTAAATGCATTATCCCCCAAGATCTCAGAAGCTTGACAGGGGTCCAACCATGATTTGTCGATCCATCTATTCATAACTCTTTGATGCTCAGTCAAACTTTCCAAAGCTTCATCTCTTTTCTCCTCCAAGTGCATCAGCTGAGAATACCTGGTTTGAACCCAATCTTCTTTCTTATGGACTTCTCCACATTCTTCCTCTAAAGTGACTTGTCGAATCATCTTCGAGACTTGCTCTGAGGAGATCTTACTCATAGCACCTTTGTTCTCTGAACGGAAAGCATCGTGCATTCTACCTGAATTGGGTAGCGATAAGTCCTTGATGGAGGCATTTTCTGTTTCTTGCTTTACATCTTTTAACATAGAATCTCCAAACATCCTTTCATTCTCATCCCCACTTGAATCGTTTTCAGTTAATACTTCGGTGGAGGCAGGCGTATCTCCTAAAAACTTTTCTTCTTTCGATTTCTGCAACATGAGGACTTCTTTCTTAATGGGCCTATATGAACCCAAATCAGTTTCTACGAACAAAACATCACTATTTTCACCACATTCTGTGATCATTAATTTGAGCCGTGGTGTACTTTCAATTTTTATTTGATTTGGAACTCCTCTCCAAGGCAACCACATGTGGGAGAAGTCAGTCGCAATGTATCCATTCAATTTCCTTGACCAGTCTCTACTCAATAGCACGTCGTAACCTCCTGGTATATCCACAACTGATATGTCAATGCGACTTTGAATTCTGTGGTCCGCTTCCAGCTGCATATGGATGTTACTCAATTCCTCGACAACTGGAACTTCAGTCTTATCCAGCTGAGTCACTTTCTTGTTGGTCTGGAGAGGAATTATACCTAACACCTGACATACCTTCAAAGGCATGACGTTACTTGACGCACCGGAATCGATCAAACAGTTATGCAATAACTTCCCAAAAATTCTGACTGAAACCAAAAATGGGGCTGGCTCATCCTTTCCTTGATAAAATATTACTGGCTTTTTCCTTTCATTTGCTGAGGCATTCTTACTTTCATCTTTCCTATCCAATTGAACTTGGTCATCTTGGGTAGCCTCCTTCAGATTCCGCGTTTGCTCTTGCTTTTGCTCTGCAGGAATATTGAACCGAACTCTCCTTTTATCTTCAGTCTTTGATTTCTCGGGAGTGTTTGAAGAACCTTGTACCATACCTACGAAGTTTTGAGGTTGTTGCGGAGCCTCCCAAGTGTCGAATGGCGTGTGAGGCACCTCTTCTACTATATTCGTATTTTGTGCAGGACAAGATTGTGTGACAACATGAGGATTTCTTGGTGCACTGGTTGCTTCTTGGGACATACTCCTCACAACGGGCGTTTCATACAAACTTCCCAGAATTGTATCTCTGACCTCTGAAATCTTCATTAGCTCATGTAGGGGGAGACTAACCTTCATCCTTTTGAATTCTTCTAGTACATAAGAGCCAATTCTTTTCACATCCTCTCTAGGAAGACTCTCTTTTTGTCCTTGCCCAACTTGATGAACGGGTTGCCGAATAGCTTGTTGTCCACTTCCACCTTGCGTTGTATTCTGCCGCCTATACTCTGGAGAATCTCTTGGTAAACTTGGATTATTGCTCGCGTTGGGGTGCGACGGAGTTGTAAAATTATTTGGAGGTATCGATGACGTTAGAGGTTCACGTTGTTGGTGGTAATTCCTCTGATATACTTTAGGAGCTTCACCTCTAGTAGTCTGAAGAGCTTGTACCTCTCTTCTTCCTTCTACCAAGACGCTGTTGTTGAGAGGCGGAAAAACATAACCATCTCTATGGAGAGGCTCTTCTGGTGATGCATATGTGGCGTGAACTTCTGATGGTATTTGAAACTCTGGCATCCCCATGGGACTATTCGCTGAAGCTGATGGAAATTGGTGATTAACTGATGGGGGCGTGTAACTCTGAAACTTAGGTGAGAAATCGCAATCTTCTATTATCAATGCCTGATCATATTTGGGTGTTGGGACCAATTCATATCCTGTAACTAGAGGGTTTTCTGTGGCCTCTGTATTCCGTGCTTCACTCTCGAGAATACCAGCCACAACTTGGAATTCGTGACACTGAAGTTCAGAGTGCTGGTTCGTGTTATGTAACCTACACCATCCTGACGAGGCAGTTTCGGCCATATAAATTCTATCTACAGAACGGTTTTCAGGAGGTGGCGGATTGTCCAATGGTGACAGAACACCTCCATTGTTGGGCCCTGTATTCCAAGACTTCTTCTGAAATCCTTGATTGTTATTTCTATACCCATGACTGTTTTCATGACGGTATCCTTGATGGGTATCCTGATGACTTAGATGATTATTCTGATATCCTTTGTTAGCACCTTGGTGTGCCTGATAATTTCGTTGCATAGTTGGCGTCTGATTATTTTGATTTTTGAGGTGAGTCACCTCGGCTGACAGCCTATTCACTTGTTCTATTAAATCTTTTATTTCATCTTTCTCCTCTTGAGTTTTCATTGGCGGCACTGTGTTCTGGAGATAAACGGGCTGTGTAACTTGTGTCTGGGACAAAGGCATCCCAGGATGGAGAACTAACTGACTTGATGGTGCTTGCACTTGATAAGCTGGCTGTGGAATTGCATTTAACGCCGGAACTTGTTGATTCCATGTTGAGCCGAACATTGGCACTTGATTGTTTGTCGTAGCTAGGCCAGTATAGAGTACGGGCCCAGTTATATTCTGTCCTAAACCCTGACTTACTTCAATAGCTTTGGCGTAAGCTTGATTTATGTTTGCTGGAGTGGGGTGAGATCTCACGAACATCGCAGTCAAAGGATCAAGTGCCGAATAGTAGCTTTCTTGAGCATCAACAACAACATAAGGAGTGCGTAACCTTGTGAGGGCCTTTTGGAACCTATTGTTGAATGCATGAATGGGCTCTTTGTCCTGTCTTCTTACTTCCGCAAACTGACGATAAAGCTCTACAGGGGTGACTGGTATACCAAACTTTCCGATGAAGGCTTCCTTCATCTGCTCCCACGTTCTTATAGATCCCACTGGTAGGTGAATGAACCAAAAATGAGCCTCTTCTCCCAAAGAATATGGAAATAGGCAGCAAGCCACGTCTGCATACCCAATTTGCCTATTGCGTAAATGATCCTCGAACATTTTGATATGATCCTCAGCAGAACAATTTGGATCATTGACTTGATACTTAGTGCAGAAGTGCTCTGGATTCTTTGGCATGTCATGGTAGTCAGTAAACTCAAGGGGAGATGGGTTGGTAACCAACCATGTAGCACCATTTGGAGCGGGTTGACCTCCTGGTTGAGCCATTGCTTGAACTGGCTGTCGCCGCTGATACACAATAACTTGGGTCGATTGTTGTTGAGGTGTAGTAACTTGAACTGGTTGTTGCTGGATAATCACTGGTGTAGTAACTTGGATTGATCTTCCTGGAGCAAACCTCGAAGCACTTGGTGGAGTTCTAAATAGACTCGAAATCTCTTCTCCGCTTGCTTCTCCTTCACTTGACTGAACTTCTTCACTTGAACAAACTTCTTCCCTTGAACGAACCTCTTTCTTCTTTTTCACTCGAGTAGGTAGCTCTAACTCCACAAACTCTTTAGATGAACTGGGCGTAGACCTCAAGATTCTTTTAAGCTTGTCTGGAAAAAATGAACTGATACGATCCAGGATGTAGCTGCTTCTGTACAGGACTCTTCAATCCTGAGAGAACACCATCTTGACTTATGATAATTTTCTCCAATAGAACTTTTTGTACTTCAAACCCTTTCTACTTCAACGCAACTGTATGCTGCAGCTGTTAGTGCCCTCCTTCTAGCGCCAATTCTGTTGACGTGGTTTTTGCGACCGCACCAACACAGACTAAAGTTTCCCAACGGATACCCTATCCTCTCTTGAACAAAGTTTCCTGCATGCTAAGATTGCGAGATAGATCATACATTTAACTCCAAGGTTCCTTAAGTGCAAATAGTCTCAGTTGGCTTGATGTGATTTTGTTGGTATTTCAAGGGGACTTACACAATTGTTCGACAACTGACAGTAGGCAGTAGACTAAGGGCTTTCATGTAATTCGAATGATTCGGCGAATGAGCACAAGTTTCCTAATCCTAACCACAAATGAATTGAAATTAAATGAGTGTAGGGCCTAAGGAGTCTATGGTCTACTCTAAGGCGTGGGACATGGCGATCAATTCTTACGGACTTCAACCAAGCTTTGCTTTGCCTCGCTTCAGACAGCTTCCACAAAACCGGTGCAATCTTCAGAGGAGTGGCGAAAAGTGTTCAAATCACAACTTAGCATGAAAATACCATCACAACGACGCATATAAGCATACAAATCATGATCGAAGTTAAGTATACGAGATTCCAGTTGACCACACAAGGCGCATTCACCATCAGCGAACACACTAGTGGTATGGATAAACGAAGTTTGCTCAAACTGAAGACCACGTTCCACAATCACTAAGTACTTGCATGAAATGAAATCTACTTTACTTTAAGCTACTTCTAGATGCTACGTGAATTGGAAGGACGAAGAAGCCTCAACAACTACTCATAACAAAGAAGAAATCACCATCAATGAAAATTCTTTTATTATGAAAGCATTCATGACAACTTCTTACAAAGTATTCAAAGGGAAGACTTTCCTTCCTTTTCAATCTAAACTACTCTACTTTCTACTCTATCAATTTCTCTTTACTCCTTCTCTGCTATCCTAACTTTGATCTAATCTAATTTCTAATGAGATACAAATGAGGGGGACTCCCCCTTTATATAGCTGGCCAAGTCCAACGGACGGCTCAGATTACAATCGGCTGGATGGCCCATATTGTGCCACCTCAGCCCTAAACAAGATTCACCCTAAAAACCGCCACAAAGAGGAGTGGGGCAATAAATGAGCCATTAATGTCCACCATCCTTCTAGAAGATTCCAACTTTGAAATGCGTTCACACTGCTCTTGATCTTCTTCTCGACGTCGTTCTTCAATTTTGCTCGAGCTTCCATTCTTGAATTTGAAGGATTTTTCAGTCTTGGACTAGATCATTTCCGCTTGCCATCCGTCCGACTGTGTTGGGTGCACATTGGATCCTTGAGGAGAAACTCCAACACTTAGCCATTTCTTGCAACTTTTCTTCCTTCATGTGAAACTCATAACTTTATCTTCCTCCGAAGGTTGTAATATCATCGTGCTTCACCACTTCAAGTCATCATGCTCTGGCCTCCACGTTCATCTTGCAAAACAAGCAAGGAGAAGAGTATTAGAACACTTCATAATATAAACTCAACTTACTTACCAGGATTTTCACGCTCTAACTTCCAAGCGTTCATTGTCTTCACTAGCCAGCTTCGCGTTCAAATTCTTCACGCCTTAGCCAAATTTCCAACCCATCTTGTATTTTGCTTGGCACACTTCACTCTGACATTTCATCCAACTCAGGCTCGAGACAAATGCTTTCATTAGGAATTCGATCAAAAATCATCTAGGCGATCATTTTCAAATTCATCGGCCAAGGCAATTTTATGTCAACAACACATTTTATTCCATGCCTTAGAAATTTTTTTAAATTTCCCTTAGGAAATTCATCAACCTGGTGCCCATCAAAAATCTCCATCCTGAAGGCCTCGACGAACTGTGGAAGACTTTAAAATCAACTTCTCATCGGAGATCTTCAATACCCAGAAGAAAATTTTCTTCAGAATTTGTCAAATTCATGGGTATACAACGAACGGGTTCATTTGATTTTTCTTGAATTTTGAACCTTGGAAAAATAAATTTATTCCTATTCTTCACATCTGTGAGTATTTCTTGTTGCTCTGACTTCAAAATATTTTATCAACCTGTACAGCTGGCATCCTCCGACTTCATCTCCGACAATTTTGCTCACATTTTGAGAAATTTTATCACCCTCCATTAGACTTAGGCATTTTTCTAAGGAAGAACATTTTGTGCCTTAGAAAAATTTAAGTTACTTAGCATTTTGAAATTTTGCCTTAGGAATTTTTTTTTTGTTCATCTTCAATCACTCTGCCTGTGGTGAGGAAAATTTTATCAACTTCACTTAGAAAATTTTCCCCAAAAGCACATCATGGAGGATTTTAATTTCAACGCCCTCTATATTTATTCATCACCTGGCAATTTCCAACACCTTAGGAAAATTTTATTCACCACCTTGGACGCATTAGGAATATCCATCCTGCCAAGCAATATTTTCTCTCATCAATTTTATTTCACCACCCTTCGACCATGCTTCACCCTCAAGACCTATCTTTTACATGGTGCATATTACATGCCATATAGAAATTTCAAATTTTAACGCCTAATACTTATCTCCCCTTTTACTTCATCCTTTGGCGCATTTCACACTTGAAGAGGATGGAATATTCAACGCCACCCTTAACCTCTTCTTGTTCTTGGCGCATTTGAGAGGGTGAGAGGGATTTCAAATTTCCAACGTCTTCTTTTGACTTGTTGACTCCCCCCTAGCTTGGAATGATATGGGTGCATTTGAGCATGTGTACAAGATAAACTTTTCAATGCCAAGCTTTGACTCTTCAACTTCCTTGTTTTGTCCTTACATGGCCTCATTTGGGCACATTTGAGCATGTATGAAGGATGAAACTCCCAACGCCTCTTTGACCATTTTGACCTCTTGTGAACTTGGGCGCATTTTGGCATATGTGCAAGACGAGTTTCTAACTTAGAGAATTTTTAGCATCTTGCTTTCAAGGTGGGCGCATTTAGCCTATGCTGAAGGATGAAACATTTTGACTTCTTTGACTTTCTCTCAAGATGGGCACATTTTGCCATAGGAGGAGAATAAGCATTTCATACTTAGAAATTTTTTTGCATGCCACTACCTTGAGCTGGGCGCATTTAGGCTAGGGAGCAGGATGAAGTTTGTTGACTCCTTTGACTTCTTGGGAGGTGGGCGCATTTTACCATAGGAGGAGGATATTACTTGATACTTAGAAAATTTTCATGCTTGGCTCTTGCAGCTGGGCGCATTTTGCCATGTGAGGTTGATGAGAGTTATACTTAGCCACTTTTCTTGCCCTCGCCTTAGATTTTCTTCTTGGGCGCATTTGGCATAGGGAGGTGGATGAAATTTTAACTTAGAATATTTTCTTCACATTCCCAAGGCAAGTTGGGCGCATATGGAGGCATGAGCAGGATATCTTCACCACTTAGAAAATTTTCAATCATGCCTGTGAGGAGGGCGCATTTTGGGGTAGCTGCAGGATAAACTCATGCCTTAGTCACTTTTTCTTCGTCTTTGCCAACTTCTTCATGCCTTACTATAAATAGTAAGCCTTTTAATTCTCATACTTCGGAAGCTCAGATTGCCTTGAGATTTTGAACATTGGGTCCTCACGACTTCATCAACCTGTTGACACAGCTATTTCGGGTTGTCCTGCTATTTTTAGCCCATTTCTGAAGGTGGTTTGCTATTTATAGTATGTTACGCTAAATTAGCATCTCTCGAGTGCTGGATTGTAACGCTCAACATTTCCAAATGTTTTGCAACACTTCTTCTATTTAAAGAGGAGAGTCCCTTCGCTTTGGAGTTAGTCATGAAGGAAATGTTAACTATCCGCCTCCTATTTTTATGCTTCAAATAAGTGATTAAGGTGCATTAGAACACAATGTAAGGCCAGAGCTGCTTTTCTCTGGTTTCTGCAGATCTCAACTACGACTAACTAGCTTCTATCTATCCAATACCTTCAAGATGAACAGAGCATGAGGGTAAAGGAGCGGGAATGGGATGGTTGGATCACTTGAATTCACCGTCTTCAGAGGATATGACCGAGGCTCTGAACTCTGGGGTATACACCGGGATAAGGTTGGTACAAGCAAACACTCTACACGGTAAACTAGATCTGAGATCTGCCAAGGAGGAGGGACTCCTATCCGAGGTATGAGCTTAAGAAATAGTTTACTAGACACAACAAAATCACGATGCCTTGGCCAACGAGCTTGCTAAGGAGGAGGGACTCCTATCCGAAGTATGGCTTGGAAGTCAATACATTATACAACATCAAACGATAACTGTCAATAACAAATATCCAAGGAGGAGGGACTCCTATCCAAGGAGGGAAATGAGACAACAAGCTATTAAACACAAGACGTAGACATAACTCAAATAAGATGATCAAAATGCAAGCGCCTTCTAATATTCTTCTTCAATGCTTTATCAACGAATTACAAAAGTTGGGAAGGCAAAGGCACGAAATCATGCACAGTTACAATCAACCAACGAACTCTCATCCAAGAGTGAACAAGTATCCGCTTTCAAAGCTGTTGGCAACAATGGCGTAGCAATTTTGCATAGCAAGTAAAAGTTAAACAAATAATGAGCCCAAGGCTCTTATTTATAGAACTCAAAGGAGTGGGTAACCCCAAAATCTCCTTGAGTTAACAATGAGTTCTTGCCAATCAATTAGCAAGATTTATTCCTAAAAAGGGGGAGCAAGCAGTTAACTGGAAAGCTACTTCAGTTAACTGAAAGTGAACAAAGAGTCAACTGGAAACTACTTCAGTTGACTGAAAGCAAACTAAAGGTGAACTTAAATGTAAAGTATCCCTCCAAAATAGACATCCACATTTAGTGGAGATCTAAGATCCACGAATCATGGAAGCCAATTAGACATCCTTAATTAGTGGGATCTGACAATGCATGATTTAAGGAAAGTAGAGTTAAACTTGGAAAGAAGCATCAAGTCAACTCAAGTCTCATGAATGCCACTTGGAGGGTGTATGGCGTCCTTTTTTGGTGCATTTATAGCTCGCCATTAATCAACAGTGTCTCAATCCATTGGTTGACTTCATCAGCTTCTGGGGAGTTAATGCTCCGTAGAATGATGACGTGGCGTCGAAGCATGATCTCACCCGTTGTGAGCTGATTTCCGAAGTCAATGCATTGAGATGCTGCCTCTTCTAACTTGGTTGATAAAGCTGCTACCTTAGCCAGCTTGCAACCCTCTGGATCATCAAGAAAGGTACTGCGGATGACATCTCTGAACTGGTTCTGTACAGTCACCAACTCGACATATTCTCCTCCTTCACGCTGATATTCCATGCAAGGGAAAGATATTACCAACATTCTTGCGAAGTTGATAATAGTGGCAACCACCCTTCTGTAATCAATCATCTCTACTGAATGAGCGTCGTAGGCTTTCACCTTGTACGCTAATTGTTCCTTCCAAGCAAAAAGATGTTGCTTGTTTTCCTCAGAGTATACTGATTGATATGCTAATTGCAAATCTGCAATTGTGCTTTCGTCTTCAAGCCTCTTTTCTGCAATCCTCTGTTCCGACTGCTGGATCTCCACACGAAGTTCATGTGCTCTATCTCGTAACTGGTATAGGTTTCCCAGTACGCATCTACCCTTGAGAACAAACTCTTCCACCTGATTTCTCAAGTGTTTGCCGAATGTTAACAATTGCCGATGATTCTGTTCGGCGGGGAGATCTAGTAGTCCTGCTGGTAAGGCTGAGACGTTTGGTGTGCCATGTATCAAGCTGGTTATGTAAGACCTCAGTTTCTGATTTTCAGCCTTTAAGGCTGCTTTTTCTTTACCATCCTTGGCCATTCTTTCTTGTGCGCTCACCGAAGCTATTCCGAGAAGATCCGCCTCCACCTGTCGTGTAGTCTTCCCGAGGTTAAGTTGAGACAAACTGTAGTCCTCTACTTGAACCTCGTGTATGCTTTTCTCTACTGGTGGAGCGGCAGTCTCTATGATGATCTCACATTCTGCATTCCTTTCTATGTGAACTTGATTCTTCAACCTTTTCGCCGGCATGTCTTGTGAGACGTGGTCGAATTCGGTAAAGTCAAGTTCATAGGAGGGTTTCTCCCTCTTCCTTCCTAGGAAGCCTTCGAGCCAAATAGAATCTCGGCGAACTTCACTAGGAGGGACGTGAGGTCCTTGAACGCTAGATGTGTGAGACTGTGCTGGAGCAATGTCTCTCGGTGGCGAATCCAAGTCGATGAGGACTTGTGTATGCTGTGACACTGGTGATGTAGGCGGTTCTGTTTCCATAACAGGCACCGTCTCTGCTGCTGCTTCTACTGTCGTTGCTTCTGCCATTGGCTCAGCCACTGGTTCTTTAACAACTACTGCTGCTGGTTCCTCTGTGATAACTTCTGCTAAATCAGGGATAGCAGTCTCTACTCTTTGTTCTGGGGCAGCAATACCCATGATTATGTCAGGACTATGTGTGGCTTTCTCAACTGGTGTCCTCTGTGTTCTTGGTTTTGACATCCTCATCCCTTGGGGAGGATTGCACCATTGTTTCTGTCTAGGTTTCCTTCTTGAAGTGGAAGGTGGTGTAGACTGAACCTGTGGCGGCTCTGTTCTGTGAGGTATCACCTTCCTAGATTCTTGCTGTCGAGATAGAGTTGGCTATTTCTAACCACTCTACTCGTTCTTTCTTCTATAGATGTGTCTTCTTTGGCATACCAATCCACTCTCGGGAGTGATTGAGAGTCAACTGAATCTGCGAAGAATGAGGGGAGAATGACTTCTCCTTCATCATCTGATAGGCCCTCAATGTCTGCTGACATGAAATCAGCAATTTGTGTGAGTCTGAATCTGCTGTAGTTCCTTCTCCGCACTTCATACTCGTCTTTACAATTCACCCAATAATCTTCCATAGAAGACTTATGTGACGAGTGTTGCTCAAGGTGTGCTGCATAGAGTCCCCTGGGATCATAGGATCTTCTATCAATGAGATACTTGAGGTTAAACCTCGCTGTTTCTTGACTCATCATCTTAGCATCTGCCGCGAATCCACATCTATACAGTCCCATTTCAACGGGAAAGTTAACAGCTGTCTTCCTCTTCAAGCGCAAGTGGATATGAACCTCGGACAACTGTCTCAGGAATTCCATGAAGACTACCCTATCTGAAGGGTATCTTGGTAGCATGGCAGGGTGGCCAATGTAGCCATACACGCGTATGTAGGAGAACGTAGGAAATTGGATGAACCAATCTGCCCAATCCGCCATTGCCTCTCTGGCTGTCTGTGAAATACGCACGTGCATCTCATGGTTAAGCTCACGTATTGTGTGCATAGTGAAGTGATCACTTGTCCTCTTGAAGTGCCTTCCCGCTTGAGTAAACTCAAGACGTGTGAAATGTTCGTGAACCTTCTGCACACCTAAGGTTCCCACATTGTTCAATAACCTGAATTCACCTTGGAAGGCGATCAAGTATACCAGGTAAGAGCACATGTGGAACCTATGAGCTTCCAGATACCTAGTGATTTGTCGGTGGAGTGTGTCACTGATCAAAGTGGCCCAGTCATAGTATTCCCTTCTGCCAATGATTTTAGCGATGACATAGTACATCCATGGCTGAAATTGACGACCATCTTCTTCTCCAGTGATTCTATTGAGTAGAGTGATTAACACTGCGTACTCATCTTTGCATTCTCCTCGTCCCAACGGCTTAGGCAAGTTTGCCTTTGTCACTTTTAGCCATTTTTCGGCCATAATCCTTTGACATTTGTCCTTAGCTGTCTCAAATGCTTTTTCACATTCCGTCAATGATATGACTTTGCTATTAGGATGTGATGGAATATCAAAACATCTTTCGATATCTTGAGGCTTTAAACTGCAAACAATTCTTCCATCTGCTGCTCTGATTTCTCTGGTGGTAGGGTTGTAATGCTTGATACAAGCGATTACAAGCTCTACGCTTTGTAGTGTGATGGGAATTGATGTGGCCTGTAGCAACCCGGATTCTTCGATATTCTGCAATGTTATTTGATTCATGCCTTCTAGCTGCTTCAAATCGACCACCGGATTTACTTGGTGCAGATTTGTGTCAACTGTTTTCAGGTAATCATGGAGTAAGACCGTCTTGGTCTCGTATTGCACCTGGGAGTACTGCATCCTGAAAAACTTGAAGATTGACTGTAAGCTTGACCTAGTTCAAATGATTTTCGGAAACCCTTAAAAATAGCGTCCTGCCGAGAAGTATTTTTCCGGAAAAAATCTGGCACATGGGTTTTGTTCGTGCTTCAATGCTGAACAAACCCAGTTCCTCAGAATTTGGATTCTGAAACTTTTTCGGAAAAACCCCCAAAAATAGGGGCAGCAAGTTTGCTGATTTTGGAAAATTTGTCGAGATGGGTTTCTCCGGAAAATGATGCTGAATCTACCCAGTTGATCTGATCTGATGTAGCCTGTTGCTTTTTCTGTCAGATGCAAGAAAACCTAAGACAAGAAGAGAGGAAAAAGACAGAAGGTGAATTGGAAGTTTTATCTGATCTTCTAAAAAAAAACTATCCCTGATCCAATCCTCAAAATGGCAATCTTTTCCTGCTTCAGATCTGCAAATAAAAATGAAGAACGGATGAAAACCTCCTTTAGATCTTCAATGGCGTCCTTGAGAGCTTGTGGCTGTTTTTATCTTTGAATCTGCAATGAAATAATGAAAAGGGGACGCCATCTCCTTGAATATATATGTTTGAGCTTCAGATCCACAAATTTGGGGACCTAACACAAGCTCAAAAGGTGATTTGAGTTTGATCTGAAGTTAAAAAGGTGATTTCCACCAATCGTGGCGCGTTTTAGCCAACTTTAACTCAAAAAGCTTTTGACTTTAGTCAACAAATGACCTTTGACTTCTTTTAGGCGTCCCTTTTCATCTTTTGCAAGTTTTTTAGTATTTTCTCTCCTGAAAACCCCCTGTTTGATCCTGAATCTAGCGTTGTCTGTTGACCCTGAGATGTCACGGACACATTCACTGCGGAGCTGGATCCATACTGGAAAGAAGTGCTTGGGAGACTGCCTGATAAAAACTGAGTTTAGGGCTCCAAAAGAATGGGCGCCTTTCCCAAGAAAGGGCGCTTTTGCCAATGCCTTAGTGATTTTTCAATCTTCGTTCTTCAGCTTATTTGAAATGACCTCCCGTGCCTTGAACTGGATTTCTCGTTGATTGGAGAGTCAGATGTTTTCACTTGATGTCTTATCAGGTTCCTAGCTCTGCTTCGCCAGAAATGACTGTCTTCAGGAAATCTGAATCTCAAATTAGGGTTCCTTTATTCAAGGGCGCCTCTCCTTGAAAAGGGCGCTTTTTCCTTTTAGCCTGATTATTTTCATCTGGAAAGTTGCCTACTTTGATCTTGATTATCCGTTGACCGCTCTGACAGATGTTGATGCTTGCAGTTGCGTTTCTGAGATCTACTTGGGCTGAGAGAGTTATCCTAGGAAGCCTTTTGTCATTGGTCAGCATCTGGAAGTCCAAAAGAAAGGGCGCCTTTCTTTTGAAAAGGCTCTTTTTCCTTATAACTTCGCCGTTAACTGTGGTTTCTTGATATTTCCTCAACTGCCTCTTTTTGCTTCGTCAGCAGCTGCTTGTGATCTATTCATCAGATGATCTGGATGTTCGTTTCACTGTTGAGCCAGCAATCAAACGCCGAGAATGACTGCTTCAGATGATCTTACTGACTTTATTTGACCTTCAAAGATCATGGGCGCCCCTGCTTGAAAAAGGCGCCTTTTCAACATGTGAGCAT
The DNA here is from genome assembly GCA_007258455.2 of Sequoia sempervirens. Lineage (NCBI taxonomy): Eukaryota > Viridiplantae > Streptophyta > Pinopsida > Cupressales > Cupressaceae > Sequoia > Sequoia sempervirens. The sequence goes on from VDFB02089838.1 coordinate 17,598, forward strand.
TCTCCCCTTCGTAACATCTCCAGAGTTAGTCAAATTTTGATCTTTTTCAATTTCGGGATTCTCCTTCATCAAACGGCATCTTTTTCGACTTTTTCCGCCATGGTTGTGTCGTTGAAGCTTTTGAAGCTTAGCTTTCAGCACCTGGTACTGGCCAATCTGCCAGTAATGGCTGTGGAGCTCCTAACTTTGTTCCTGAAAAAGAGAAATAGACCCACCAGAGTAAAACATGTCTTTTGATGATTCTGACTTGACCAATGTGATCGTGAAGCCTTTTAAGCCTATCAAAATCATTTTCGATCATTTCTGGGAAAGTCCTATTTTCGGGATTTCAAAATAGGAAAACCCCACTTTTCAAAATTTCGTGAATTTTACACGGTGTCCCTTGACGTAAAACCCATCAAGATTCTATAATTGGTTTGACCTAAAACTGACTTAACATGGCATTTAACAAGATTTAGCCTCAATTTATTACTGTAATGCCAAAAATTAATTTTGGTATAATATAGTAACTCACCGCTCGATACCTCCACAACTTCGCTTGATTTGAAATTGAACATGCATTCTCACTAATGCGACTACCGGGCCGACAAAGGGCACATGCCCATTTGCTATTTTAGCCTGCTTCAAAATGACTTACTATAAATAGTAAGTGCTCCGCTTGTCTACAAATTTCCACTGAGATAGCCCGAAGATGCCGATCGTGGTGGTATACACCGGTTTTCGAAAATTCTGACGTTTTACCCCTCTTTTCGGGCCCCAAAGCTGGAAACCCTTATTCATCTTGCATGCATATCAAATGACCTCTGTTTGTTCTCGTTTCTGTTGCATTGCGATCAGCTCATGATTCTGAAGTGCTGGGATGCGACTGCCGGGATGCATCTGCTAAAAATAGCAAGTTCCTTAACAAGTGATCATCCCGTTTGCATGTCCCGTCCTCTGAAGCTCGAAAACCCACATAAGGAATATCACGGACATACAAAGAAAACCACAATCATGCAAACCCTAAAATAGCACCGGAAGGAATTTGAACTCTAAAATTCATTATCTCGCTTTGCATGTTATATCGCGGCGAAGGTCTCTAAAAACCCAGAAGGAATTTTCAGACATGCACTGAAAAACTCTTCATATAACCCCGGAAATTTGATCTGGAAGCTGGACTGCTAAAAATAGTAAGTCGTCCGTTTTCGCTCAAATTTTGCCCGTGAGCAGCTTGATATGTTCTGAAGGTAGTGCAACTGTTAAAACTTAAAAAATGCTGAGGAAATGCTCTGAATTGCACACTTAGTAAAAATAGTAAGTTGCTGGAATCTGATGAGATTTCAGTGGGAACTTGCTGGAAGCATGCTGACATCAATGTTAATCTCTGTTTTCAATTTATTCACCTCATTTGACCCCAAATTGGCAAGGAAGTTCAAAACCCTAATTTTCAGACTTGGCCAAAATTCACGTTTAAACTCAATGACAGGCACAACCCCGGAAAAGCAGACCAGAGAAAAGAGACAGAAAGAGAGAGAGACAAAACCAAAGCCAAAAGACCGGAATGGAGCAAAAATTAGGGGTCCCCATTTTGAATGGGGCGATGTGTGAAAAGGTCACAACAGTAACCCTCCCATAAAAGGTCAAGTGCCAAACAATTCAAAAGGAAAGGCGCTTGCCACTGATACACATGGACCCTGTCAGACAACCTGTCACAGAGCCAGTTCAGAGTCCGCTGTGATTCAGAGAACCTCAAGTTGTTATACCAGTTCCGGAACAGTCACCAATCCCAATTCATATTGAATTGGATTTAGACTCCCCATCTCGCAGGAGTTCTTCTACATATTCACTCTCGTCACAACCTCCTATTGCTAGTACAGATCCTTCCAGTAGCATTAGCCGAAACCAGTCTTGGATTGAAGCGCAACTGGGAAGGAAGAGGAGGCAGCCATCCTATATCCTTAATCATTTAGATTTTGATTAGGTTTACCAGGATGTGCCAGACAAGAGGATCAAGAACATGGTCCATGTGGAGAGGAATACTGATATGGAGATCGTCGTTGAGACTGCTATACCTCCACAGGGGAAGAGCTTGGACGAGTTGGAATTTCAGGACTTCGAGGTTATCACAGTCAACCTTGGTCGTAGCACACGCCAAACTCAGGTTGATCTCCTACAGGTTGCTACAGACAGTGCCAGGGATAGAATGCTGAAGGATGGGGAGGACAAGGCAGCCCTCAAGGCTGAAATTAGACAGCTTCGTCAGTACATTTCTAGCCTTGTACAGAGGTCAGATGTTACTGCCACACTCCCGACGATGCTTGAGCCTCCATCAGAACAAGGCCAACTTAATCATTTAGTTCCATATGGCAAGCGTTTGGAGGAATGGGAGGAGGAGTTCGTTGCTAGAGGTCGTTCTATGCTTACAGAGTTATATTAGTTGCGGTACAATGCACGAGAGCTCCGTCTACGTCTCCAGGATGAAGAGCAAGACATGGCGATTAATAGACCCCGGGACGAGATTATGATTGCTCACCTGAGTTTGGCATATGAATCAGTCACAAATGCAGAGGATAAAGAAGCTAACTACTCTTGGAAAACACAGTTGGTTTTCAAGGCAAAGATAGAGGAAACAATGGCGTCAGAGTTGGTTGAGAGTAGAGAGCACGTTACTAGTGCACTCCGGTTTGTGAGAACCTTAGTATCTCGCTTACCATGCTGGTACCAGATTGAGGGTGGTGCATATGTTGAGCTTACTGATGTTCAGTCAGAGCTCCAAGCACTCATTCATATTGTTTTCAGTGGGGAGACCATTGGCTATAAGATTAATCAGCTTACAGTCATGTCAGCATTGTTCGATGAAGCAACCAGGAGCAGAGGTGAACTTCAGTCCCAGATCACAGCTGGTGAGGACATGTTGCACCGACATAACATACTTCGGCAAATTATCAGACAGTTAACAATCTCGTTGAGGGATTGGTTGCTCGAGATCACGACCAATAGACTTCAGTTCCCATCTCTCAGAATAGACATTACACACAGGAGTTAAAATTGGTGTTATCTTTTCAAGTTAACTCGTTGTCTCATCTCATGCATATCTATTCTGAGATTAGCTTTATTCACTTGGAGTTGTATTTAGGGTTTACGTTAACTGATTGTAGTGTTCCAGTTAACATGCTTTCAATAAGGACGTGCATGCTTGCACAATTGTCCATTTTTAGATTAGATGTTTCGGTTAATTGACGGTAGCTTTCTAGTTAGCTGTATAGTTTACTTTATTAGGGTTTAGCAATAAAACTTGCATGCATTGCAAGACTGTAGTTGACTCAAGGTGATTTGAGGGTTCACTACACCTTTTGATGTCTATAAATAAGAGCTTTTGCTCATTTGTACATGACTTTTGCGTGATAGCATACATGTTGTGCCCACCTTGCCTGTAGTATTACTATTATTGTATTTGTTCAAGAACTTTTGCATGAGAGAGAAGTATATGTTGTGCCTACCTTGCCTTCAATATTGCTCGTTCTGTATCTGTTCATGAGTATTTACTATTGTGATGAATTGTTATGCCACTTGGGTTTCATGCATTTATGATGGTGAATTCTTGCTTTAGTTAGATATAGTGGCTAGTTTGATCGTAGATTATATGCGTGTCTCGCCTATGCAATTTATTATCCTAGTTGGCTATCCTTTATGTTATGTGTTCAATAAACTCGTTCAGATTGAGCTGATAGATGTGCCACCTTGCCTTCAAGTTGAGAATCTGTTCTTGGTTATCGTGTGATGTGTGTGAATAATAAACTTATTCAGATTGAGCTGATAGTTGTGCCACCTTGCCTTCAAGTTGAGAATCTGTAGTTAGTTTATCGTGTATTTTTTTTTCCAATAAGCTTATTCAGACAAGCAGATAGTTGTGCCACCTCTCCTTCACGTTGTGAGTCCGTACTAGGCTTATCGTCAGGTAATCATTCCCGCTCTGTTTCCTCATGCTTTGAATTCTTGAGGGGATTGGATAGTTAAGTTTCTTAGTTTTGAGTGTTGTAGTTAAGTCTTGCGAAACCAGAAAACACTTAGCTGCAATGTATTGAGTTTTCCTTAAACCTTGTGCCTCTTACGGCTGAGACAAAAAGACAGGATATAGTTTAGTTTACTTTTCCCTTTTCAAGTACTTTTGTCAGCACAACGAGGGAGCTTCCCCTCCTAATTTGAAGAGCACTCATTGCGTAGTGTGCATAGCTGCCCGTACCAACTTGCACTCCAGAGGTGTTAGTTGTTACGCCTGTTGTGACGTTTTTCACACATCGCCCCATTGCAAATGGGGACCCCCTAATTTTGGCTTTGCTTTTGGTTTGATGTTGGTTTGTTTTTGCTGTTGTCTCTCTCTCATTCTGTCTATCTTTCTGGGACGGGCCCCCCGTTGAACCATAACGTGAAATTTTGGCTAAGTCTGGAAATTAGGGTTTTGAGCTTCCTTGCCAATTTGAGGTCAAATGAAGTGAGTATATTGAAAATTGAGCTTAACATTGTTGTCAGCATGTTTCCGGACTCTTAGCGGGAATTTCATCAAATTACGGTGCCCCATATTTTTAGTAAATTTGTAATTGCAATTACAAAGCAATCTATCTGACATTTTTGAAATTCCAGGTCCACCGACATTGAGCACATGGAATACTCACGTGCAAAATTTGGCTAATGACGACTTTCTGTGCAGTAGTCGACAAGGACGATTCCGGAGTTAGGATCTCGAGTTTTCTTTGCATGTTGGCATATTCATACGGGTTTTGAGACGCCGCTTAATGAATAACATACAGCGAGGCGGCTCTTTTAGAATTTAGTCTTAGAGGCTATTTTAGGGTTTTGCATGTCGGGGGTTTTGCATAGCCGGATGATTCACGATGGGTTTTAAATGACTTGGCGATGGTGTGACATGCAAATGGAGATAATCATAATGGAACTTACTATTTTTAGCAGGTGCGTCCCGGCAGCCGCTTCCCAGTAGTTCAGAATCACGAGCCGATCGCAGTGCCACAGAAACGAGAGCAAACAAAGATCATTTGATACGCATGCAAAGAAAATTAGGGTTTCCAGCTTCAGAACCTGAAAAGTGGAGCAAAAAGTCAGAATTTTCAAAAACCGGTGTAAACCATCGCGATCAACATCCTTCAGGCTGTCTGCTGGTAAAATTTCAAGTCAAACGGAGCACTTACTATTTATAGTAAGTCATTTTGGAAACAGGCTAAAAATAGCAAGTCAAGTGCATGCGCCGATGTCAGCAGGCAGGTCACGTGGTGAGGAGCACCTCATTCAAATTTCAAGTTAATCGGAGTTGTGGAGCTATCAAAAACGAGCAGCTGCTATTTATAGTAAATCACCTTCAGAAATGGGTTAAAAATAGCAGGCCAACTCAAAATAGCAGTGTCAACAGGGCAGCAAGGTCATGAGGATGCAGCGTTCAAAATTTCAAATCATTCCGAGCTTCAGAGATGCAGGAATTGAAGGACTTACTATAAATAGTAAGGCATGGAGAAGCTGGCAGGGATGAGGAAAATGGCTAAGTGTTGAGACTTAGTATAACTTAAGTGACAAAGATGAAGACCCTCAAGTGGAAGAAGTCAAAGAGGAACGTCAAGAAAGGAGATCAAGGATAGTGTGAACGCGTCTACAAATGGAATTTTCTAGAAGGATAATGGACATTATGGCTCATTTATTACCCCACTCTCCTTTGTGGCGGTTTTTAGGGAAAATCTTGTTTAGGGCTGAGGTGGCACGATCTGGGCCATCCAGCCGATTGTAATCTGAGCCGTCCGTTGGACTGGGCCATCTATAAAAGGGGGAGTCCC
>VDFB02089839.1:0-42495 GCA_007258455.2 Sequoia sempervirens
TTTTAATGATTTTGTTGGTTGATTATGAACTAGTCGCCTCTTTTTTTTATCATGTCTATGGGTGTAGATTAACACATGTTTGTGAAATCAATAGGTGGGTGGTAAGATATCACTCACTCGTAGAGAGAGAGATTGGGAATTGTTAGCGACAACTTATAAGGGTGCATTAGCAGAGTGTACCAAATTGCAGGAAGAGAGAGATGATGCTATTAGAGAGAAAAAAAGGTTGTGTTTCCTTGGATGCCCTTCGAGCCGAGAGAGATAGCCTAGATGTGGAGTTCGTTCTGACTCATGAGATGTCAATTATGCCTACACCAAGTAAGATCAATGAATAGATCTCAAATGAGGACTTACGATATTAGACATATTGATGTTGGGGGAGAGATCATTTAGATAGCCTCCCCAGAGTTGATATGTAGTTATGACATTATTCATTTTTATTTGATACTCATTACATGTTTTAACACTTTGTTATAGTGGAACTCTTTTTTTTGTGATATTTGAATTTTTATCTCTCATGTGATGTGATGTGATGTGATGTTGTTTAGACTTAGTTGTGATTCACACTTTCTTGTTTTCAATATGTATGGCCTATAGATGTTTCTATATGTATGTGAGCATTTGAAAGATGCATCATGACTAGTTGTATATGTATGTGTTCATTTTCAAGATGTATAATGACTAATGAATGGATCCATTTATTATTTATAATCAATGGATAATAAATACTTTAATAGAATTAAGAAATAATGAATCAATAAATAGATTAAAAGGAATCCCATAGTCAAATATTTGAAAAGAAAGAATAATATGCCTCATTAAGATTTGATTTAATTTCAATTCAACAATTTCTTATTTTTCTATTTCTTTCCTCTAACCACTATGTTTCTTTAGGTTGATAGCTAATTCCATGATGCCATGTTGTTTTTTGTAGCTCTATGTATCAATACAATATTTACCATTACAAGAAATACAATCTAGTGGATCCCAATAATCATCATCTTAAGTACTTTAAAGGATGAGGTTGTAGTTTATGACATTTGTATCACATGAATGAAATTAAGTAAACTTGGCAGAACTATCCATTCCTTTACACATGTTATAAGGTTGAGGAACAATGGAGATATGTAAACTACTCAATTGATAACCTTGATAGTGCATTAGTTATGGATTTTTAAGTTAACTCTTTTATCTAAACTCTCAACATTATATTCCAAAAGGATTAATCATTTATAATAGTATATGGTTTTAAATAGAAAGAAGGGAAATAATAAATAATGACACACGAGATATAAAACACCTGACGTAGATTCATTTGGAGAAAACAAAAATGGGTGAGAAAATCTAGGAAGGGTATACAACTAGCATCTTGAATCACTATTTGGTGTTAGTTCATGAAGTAAAATGCCATTTACAATGGTTTGTTGGAGCTTTACAATGTTTCTATAGAATTCCTTGTCTCCACTCTACTACAATCACAAGAACTACAACTACACTTGTTTTATTGAATATGGAACAAGTCACTTCCAATCCAATTACATTGGAATGACTCAACAATTGTCTTTTATTCACTCTAGTCATGTAGCAAAGGGAAGATGGTGGGTTTCTCTTGAATAGAAACAATTTTTCACTTATAATTGTCCACACAATCCAAGTTGACACTAAAAATTGATCACACCTCCTTATCCATGGTGATTTTGGTCTTGAAAAGCGTTAGTACACAATCAATTGTGGGAATATTTTACCCATGTCTTCATAGGAAATCCACTTAGCCATATTAAAGAATTGTCTTTCACAATTCAATTATGTTAACCCTTATTATTTTCTTATGTGTCATAAATTAGTGCTTATGAAAGACTATATCCAACTAGTCCAACACTACCCTAGTGAATGTAAAAAGTAGAAAATAAAAATCGTAGATTTATACCCTCTTTTTGCTATGATAGTCAAATGCGGTGCATAGAAGCTTGAATGCAATGTTGTAATTCATCACATTAATTAATAGATGTGACTTAAAAAATATCAATTATGATATAAGGAATAGTGACTATGGTGTACTGTCAAATGATTACATAATTATAGGACATGATTATGGCACAGAAACATGTGACTACAAAAACCAATGAGATCTAATAAAAAAACAAATTTGATGATGAAAATGATGTAAGTAGACAATTAAAATGTCAAAATAATAACCAATAGCCAATAAAACAATTTGAAACAAAATGATTGAATGATTTTGACTTTTACAAGGTATCAATCATATGTGTTGTTCTGTATGATAGATGCAATATGGCAGACCTTGCATGCATCATTCCATACAATAATTACAGTGCTTGAAGAATCAGTTGTGGTACTAAACAAAATTATTTTGTTACACTCCTTAAAATTAAAATTTCTCAATAATTTCAAAAAATATAGTTAGTTCATGCCAAGTTGACCAAATGTAGATCGAGGTAGAATTCAGGGGATAAGCATGAATCAATAATAGGAGCCACAAGACTATCTAATTCAAGCTAATGAAGACCCTAGTCCAACAATGAAGCACACATGACAATATAAATCCAAATGGGTATGTGCAAGATCATGATGGGCCAAAAAGTGGTGATATGATGGGTATGTATAGGGTATGTGGCTGATGACTTTTTACCAAATTGATGAAACAAAAAGTTTTTTTATAGGAGAGTCTCAAATTTCCACCAATATAAATTATGCTTTACTTTGAATTCAATAAATAATTATTATTCATTTTCTATTTGAATTATGACTAAAGTCCTGATTGATAGGTTGATTGAAAAATATCTATAATTTTCAAATAGTATCACATTTTTTCAATCCAAAACATGCATCACATTCTATAATTCACATATTATAGTATTAAAAAAAATGAATTTCATGAAGTTTTGACCAAGTTAAGGTGGTTAGACATACGAGTTTTTATATTTTTTAAAATTTGTAATAAAAAAATCATAATTAATTATTTACTTGGAAAAAAGTTACCAAAAAATATGCATCACATCAGGACATGAGTCATCCACTTATATCTAAAATATTTTTAAAAATATTATCATTTTATTGTGGTTAGGGTGGTTAGATAGACACCTAGTTATTTTTTCCCTAAAATTTAAGTACTACTGCATTGAAATTTCAAATTTTCACGAAATATATTTTCTTTTTAAAAAAAAAAAAATCTAGTAGTTTAGAAACTATATTCAATTTGCTACAAATTCTACTGTTACATATTTTTAAGATAATATAGATAACTTATTCAAATTTTTACGTCAAGTTTCCTTACTCTGATTTTTCTAAATTTTTTGCCAGCTAAGGGCCTATTTTTTCCATGATGATCCTGCACATACCCAAATAATAATGCAATAATACTCAATCTCTATGCCAAAGTTGATTCTCCTCCATTGCTCTTCTCCATTTTTCTTTGCTTGTTTTCAAATTTGTAGTATGCAATTTGTATGATGAGCTTGATGTTGATGCAAGATAACTATATCTCAAGATAGAAAAACTTCAAAGGTTGTGGTTAGGTTGGAATGAGATGATGGCTTTCTTTTATAGAAATCCCAATTAAAATGAATGGTAGTGATTGAATGATGAGGTATCATGATCAATGGATGAGATCAATTGAGAGGAAATGAGATAAGGATGTAAATAATGGACAAAAACACAAGAAATTAGTTTAGATTTAGGGGATACCGAAGAAGGAATACATTAAATAATAATAGTAATTATTTAATTCAAAAGAGGGAAAATTAATAATTAAATAATTAAAAAATAATTATTTAATAAAAGATAGAGGAAAATGATAAGTAATTAAAAATAATTATTTAATTATGGAGTGAAAAAGATAATGAATAATTAAATAAATAAAAATAATTATTTAATTATAGAGGAAAATGAAAATGAATAATTAAATAAATAAGAATTTATTTAATTATAGAGGAAGAAAGTATAGTCAATGACAATTTAAATAAACTGATATTTACTTAAATTAATCAAGAGAGGAATAAGGATAAAGTGAATTAATTAAGTAATTAATAATTACTTAATTAATAGAGGAATATGACTTTATGAAATAATTAAATAATTAAAATTATATAATTATTCAAGAAAGAAGGCAAATTAGTGATAAAATGTTGCTTGTAGGCTTGAGACATTTTTTAGTGTCTACAGCTTTCTAGAGAACTATTTTCCATATTTGAGCCTTGTTCATTCCTACCAATTTTGATGATGAATAACAACTATATGTTAGCTCTTGGAAAATATCTATTGATATTGATGAAGGAACATTCAACTATGCACTTTATGTTCCTTATTATCCAATAATCTCATTTCAATTTACTAGATCACACATAGTGGCACAAGGAAAAAAAAATTCACACCACATTCCATGATCATTAGAGATTTATAGAGTAGAGACATCATTTTCTAAGACATGTCGATCATGATTTCAAATTTTATTCCTTTTATTCCTTTGGTTCTAGCAACTTTGATGATGGTTTGAGTATCTATGACATTGATATCTTGAACATGCATAAGGAGATACAATTTGTTCACTTGACCCTTGGATTTTTATCCTCATCATCAATTCCTTCACCTTATACTAATATCACATCCCCTTTATCTTCTAATTCTCCACTATTTAATGTTCTACATCATTTATTCCTCATGATTCAAGGAGCATGATATTCAAAGATGTGTTTCCACTACAATTGATTGGGATTATTACTTATAAGGAATATCAAACTTGCTTAGTGAGTTTATCATGATTAGCTATGATGATGTAATTAATTGATATATATGGTAGTTAACTATAGTCAGGATGTAGTATGTGCTTCGGCTATGTATATATGTATATGTGATGTGTATGTTACAAGTACTAGGTATCGACTGCACTTGGCTTCACAGGTTTGAGCGTACCTTCCCTGACGGTGGTTAACAGGAGATAGCAAATTGGCCAACCCTTGACCTAGACCGTTATCGTCTTACCTAGTTGGGTATGATATGTCTTTGATTAATTAGTGGAAACCTCGGTTATCGTGATTGGTCACATTCTGGAAAACCTCAATCCCTTATGTGGTCGGCCTATGAAGAGTGTCTGAGCTTTTGAGTTAAATTCATTTTTCCATTAATTTTAATTTACGAAATGCATTTTATGATTAAATGAGGGAATTTAATATTTAATAGGGATAATTGGGTTTATGTGTATTTTGTTTGACCATAATTGGATGAATTGTGTGATTAAATTCATTTAGGAAATTATAGGCATTATTTAATTATTTAATTTTAATTTGTGCTTATAAAAAAAACTAAACTATGATTTTATGTTGAATGCTAATTTATGCTATAAATTGATTTTGTGAATTATGAATTGGGTGTAACGCTGCACCATGCAACCCTAGGGGAAGTTGCAATTTACTACACAAAGGAACTAATTTTTTTTTAAAAGAGAACAATTTAACTTGCAAGTACACTAACTAATTGCCAACAACCCCTAAGGTTACGAGACTGAGTTACATAACCCAACAAGAAAGAAGAATTAACCAAAACATTAAATTACTTAAAGCATTAAGAACACATACATTCCAAATAGGATTAATTGCTTCAAGAATCATAAATACCACATGATTTCAATAACAATTAAATTTTACAATAAGATTACAATGCACATTCCCCGAATGAGATAAATCCAATAATCATGATTACCTATTACAAATTCCACCTTGATCCCAATGAGGGGTAATAGATACAATAACCAACTAAAATGATAAAGCATGACAAGAAACTGGAACCCACGAGCTCTCCAACTGGAAATCTCGCCCACACGAACAAGAAGATGAACCAACGGATTAAGGTGCATGTTCCACCCAACCGTGTGATACCTGAAGGCTCACCCCCTGTGCTAGGAGATAGTAACAAGGAATCCAACACAAGACCATCTACCACTAGACACAAGCTAAAACATAACTGAATTGAAAAGGATACAAGTACAACATCACTTAACACAAAGATACAATGCTTCTAGAGAACAAGGTTCATGAACATCAATTGTACACCACATAGTAACTAACTGACTGCTGACGTAGGTAGAGTGTCATACATAAATTTCCATGTGTTACCCTAGCTCAACCTTCCTAGGCTACTGGACCCCCATCTTGGGTTACCCTGGCTTGCCTCTACTGGCCGCCGGACCCTCATGCAAAACTATGCATCTCATCTCATCTCAAGCCTTAACCAACACAAGCTTCGAGAGAGAGACATTCATTATCTTTATTTAGTGTGAAAGTGCCCCATTAATTTCTTTTAAGTTATCACTTAATTAAACCCTAGGTGAGTTACCATGGCACCCCTTTATGTGCTAGACCCCCACAAAGAGCCACTCTCCTAATGACAACACATGCAATACAAAACCACAATCCAATGGTCACTAGATAAAAATGACCTCTCCAATCCAAGGAGGTAATATATAACAAAATCCACTCCAAACACTTGGAGGAAACAAAAGTACAAAATCCACTCCTTCCAAAGGAGGCACGAACCACAAAACCCTCTCCTAATCCTAAGGAGGCACAAATCCCAAGACAAACAAAAGGTTGACTATCATAACGACAACCCATACTATAATACCCCCATGTTAATAATACTTTTAATATTAATTTTTACTCTTTGTGTGAGCTTGATACTAGTTTCTAATGGAGATTAGTTCACCGTCTTGGTGTGTGACGATGCCTCCTGTATTAGGGAATCTTATTCTTTTTGGTTTATTGGCTTCCAGGAGTTAGCCGATTTTTTTGGAGGGAGGATGTAATACCCCTCCTCTTACTGTTTGGATTTATTATTTTTATATGCGTTTGTTTGCTACTTGTAACTATGATGGTATTGTTTGATTTGGTTAGTTAGACGTTAGATGATGCTGTTATTTCGTTATGGACATGATCATTTCATATGATATTATGGCTGGTTATGTTAGTTGATTTTTAGAATTATATTATGATGCAGTGATTTAATTAGATATGTTATGAGATGAATTGTTGGTTTAGAAATGTTATTTTATCAATTGATTATAATTGTTAGGATAGATGTGATGAAGGACAGTGTAGCATCACTCGGTTGCGAGTGCTCTGTTACGCTGCGATTCCTTCTCACAACACAGTGCTTTGAATTATGTTTTGATGTTATATATATGCACATGTACATGACTTCGTTTGTATGCAGGATTTGCAGGTACAAGTCTCGATTCCACCTGCTTCGGCAGGACAGGGCGAGCACCAATAGCCCAACGGTTAAATGTTGAAACAGAGGTGACAATGAAGTCATCTTGTCCCATGATGTCAGACCATCTCGTTTGTTTGGTATTGTTTATTTTGTGTAATTGTCATCATTTGTGGCATGTATTTTGTGTGTTGTCGTATTTTGATTAATGTGGTATTTTATAGGTTATGATTATTTAATTGATGTTGATATTTTATAAGTTGTGAATTAGTTAATTAAATGTGGATAATAATTGTGTATTTGAATGTTGATTTATTTGTATGAAAATATTTAAATGTTTTATTTAGTTTTAATAAGGTCATGTGTTTCAATTAAATGATAACTAAATATTAAATGGGTGTTATTTATTTTAATTAATTATCTGGTCAAGGATAATTATTAGAATAAATTATTTAAATTAAATAGATAATGTGATGTGCAAGTAAAGTGGTAAAAATAGAAATTAAACAATAAAACAAATAAAAGACTAAAAAAGCGGGGTGAATGAATAAGAATACAGATCTGAATAAAAAGTTTGCTTTTAAACAATTATTTTCTTCGATTGTGGATTTTTGTGAGCTTTTAGAAGAAAATTGAGAATATCTTTTATTGGAATGAAGAATTTCTTGGTAAGCTTACACAGAGAAAGAGGATTAGTGATATAGAAGTTGCACAAGTCTTTGGTTATGCATTTTTGAATCTTATGCTATATTTTGTAGGAGTTTTAGAAAGGGTTTTGCAATCTTTTGTTGGTATTTTTCTGGAGTCTTCTGAACAAAGAAATGGATTCGAGTTTGAGCACGAAATATTGGAGAGGAGATTTTGAAGCAGGAACGAGAAGCACTTCATAGAGGCTCAAGCTTCATCGGTTCTCGAGGCGTACTCCGGGTTCCACCTCTCTCTGTAGCCGTCATGCATCCGAAGAACAGGACAAAGAAAACAATTTTTTTTTTTTAAATTACAATTGAACCTACAAGAACATTAACCATAAACACATAACACATTACATTACACTAGTACACTTAGTTCTCTGGGGCACGCGAGGTTACTTCACAAACAACTAACAACAAAACAAAGATAACAACAACACTATTCACTACTTATAGCTATACTCAATGATCACACAAGCTACAAGAAAAGATAGAAGTGATTTACTAACTTGGCAATAAAGTCTACTTACTTAGGTCAGCTTAACATACCTCTTACATTCTATTTTATCAACAAGTCCTTGCTCCCAATGCCTATACCTGCAAGGTCTACATGACTTGGCACACACATTAGATCAAAGATAGTTAGCACATGATCACTAAGAGAAACTATATAATCAATGGTAGTTTTTATTACTTGAGAGAATAAACGACAAGACTCAAACAAGACTCAGAAGAACAGTCCTAGGGGCCCGACCTAATGCCTCGGGAGCTCATCACTCGATGGCCTTGCCTACGTATATAATTCGCAGAGGCACCGTAGTTCGACAACTTGAGCTGCTCCAACTCATTGACTGACCAACCAAGGGTTCACTCATAAGACATTCAAGGAGGAATCTACCCAACACAAAGTAACACAACACCCCAAATACACGCTAAACTCAAACCTCTATACGTAAGCATTATGTGACCCATACAACATTACATACTAGAGGAGAGTGGGTATGCAACCCTTTCTAGGGTCCATCACCCCAGACAGTTTCTTAGGCGGCTGCCACCCACTTAGGTGAAGCCGAAGACTGATGAACTAGATAAGCATAATACTCAAAACGGGAAAATGCAAGGCATTAACTCTCTCGCGACAACTCATAACTAAAGGTCTTACTAAAACCGTTCATCTCTTCCAAGCATTAAACCAAAGAGTTTCAATTCCAAAAGTATGGCTAAGATGAGGATAACATTGAAAGAAACAAATCATGCCTCTAGAGAAGACCAAGTTTAATAATAACAAAAATCTATTAGCAAAACCTGATCAAGGGGTTGGGCCCTCCCTTATTAGTGCTAATCTTGGATTGGGCATGTCTCATGTGCATCCCAACTATTATAGTTGTGTGGCCCCACTAAGGCCGCCTCTATTTGTATCATCAACCATTGCAAATAGTTTTTAAACCTTCCCTTCCTTTTTTTTTTAACACTTGTAACTTAGCTATTTAAAAAAATGATTTGTGAAAATTTAAAATAATAAGAAAAGCATGAGACTACAAGTACAAGAGTAGTAGAGCACATTTCATTTGTTAAGAGATAATGAAACTTAATCTACATTAGAACCATATAAATTATTTGCAAGTCATATATGTTGTCATTGATCATTTACTTATAACCATAAAGCCACTCTAAATAGGGGATCAACATAAGATGACTTGAGTTCCTCTAACATGTTTGCAAAATTATTGTGATAGTTTGAAACACAAGAGGATGAAACAAAATAACTCTCTATGCACACATTATATCAATCCACTCTCATGTGGACTAGTACATTCTTGCACAATAGTTTAAGGCCACAACAATTAGGTTCAAATTCTAAGATCTTAGATGTGAACCTTTAAGAATTCTAAACATATATAAAGCTCTAAACATTTATGAAATAGTGAAAAATATATATATATTTTTTTATACTTTAATGATTGAATTATATCTATTATCAACAATATATTTTTTTTATAAGTATATTTACAAATAAACATCCCTATCATCCTATTCAATTAACACAATCATTGAATGATCTAACTACACAATTAAAACTAAATTAAATATATACTTATTATTTATATATATATTTAATTAACATGTAAAATAAATAATGTTACTATTAATATTTTATTAAACCTATCATTGATTTTTGTTATCCCTCTATTTCCAGCAACGATGTCTATAAAGTTATGTAATTTTCAAATTTCAAAAAATTATTTGCTCTTTTTTAATCTTAAACATCCAACAATTCTGTTTTGACATCCGTAGCATTGGTGAACGAATAAGGGACTTCATTTATTGTATAATAAGAAGGAAGTTTAGATTAATATAAAATATGAGAGAAGTGATGAGTTATGGAGTATAATTTTTACACAGTTTTCTGTTCTCATAATTTTAAAAATAATTATGCAGCTTAATTTTCATTATAATATGAATAAATAATGGTAGTCAAGGATTATAAGTTCCCAGGTTATAAAGCGGACTTGTTAGCAGATTTGGAGGTATTATTATCTGCCCTTATAAGTAGATTAAAGTGAAGATTTAAAGAAGATTAAAGTTCAGATCTATGTAGTTTGTATGAGCAGATTTGTGAAGCATTGGAGCAGACTTATAGAGGATGGGGTTGCGCACATCTCACACAGCAGTAACCCTTATAAAATTGATCATAAGGAGTGCGTGGTTGACCTACATGCCTGTGATGACTAACTTGGAGATACCCTAAACCTTAACAATAGAATGTTATGAATAAAAGCTTAAAAGAAGACTCAGACCTTCAATATCGAAATCCCAAACAATGAATAATATACAGCCAAGCACTACGAACCTTCTAACTAATAAAATAATATTCCATTACTTGCCAGATGCCTAAGATATAAGAAATCATTGTGAGAACGGTTGGAGGTATTACTCCACCATGCAGGAGATAAACACCAAGCTAAAGTTACTTTTCCAAAATAGAAATGCATATGATATATTTATATACTCGACCCAGCAAGCAGGTTAAAGATAAATGAAGCGACAATCATACCAAGACAAGGAAACCGAAACCAATGGAATGAAATTTGGGTCTATCATCAGCCACAATAGGATACAAGAGTCACGGCTAATGAGAGGGGAACATCCAAATTCCAACCATGACACTAGATTGAAGCTTTAAATATCGTTGTAAGTTTCATAATCCAAGACCCTTGAATTTAATCTAATACTCTATATTTTGCAATGCATGATCACCTATGTCGCCAAATCATGTGGTGGTATGAATCTAGAGCAAAAATTTAACTTAAACGCATGTGGCAAGATTTATGTTTTAGAGATATTTACAACATCATCTTTTCAGGAAGAAAACAAATGAAATTAGAAACATATTGAAAGGCAGATCCAGCGAAATCTGTATATATCAATTTATCACATATGAAGTGCCCATTGACAGACACAAAAAGGAAAAGCAACGGTTGATTTTCAAGATACCAATGAGGACCGGAGAAAACTGAATTCATCAATCCTAAACCATTTTTTTTTTTTTTTCAATAAACAAAATACAATATCCAAGCATAATGACTATTCAACAAATACCAAAAGCAATGCCAAATCTAAAATACAAACTATGAACTAAAGTTGCAGCCCCAATCTACAAATTCGACTCAATAGAAATCAGAAGAGGATGTCGGGGAGACTATGCATTACATAATACCATATATAGCTACTAGGCAGCTGGTGAAGTCGCCTTATACAGTTTAGCCAAACAAATGTTAACTATACAATGTACGTCGTTCTATATGAGGACATTCATCCAAACTGTGGAGATGGTGGACTTGACTGAACAAAAATTTATCATCAATGACAATGTGTAGAGAAGAGTGAAGGGTGGTGAGGCGAATACATGCCTAGAACCATAACAGGAGTGTGACAACGATTTTGAAGAGAGACAAAAATGATCAAAACAAAAGCCATCGGGTGGGGTCAAGAACGAATGCCAAAAAGGAACACAAGGTATCAGCTGCAGCATATAACTCACAGTATAAAAAGGTTACAAGTTTAATATGATCCAAGGTTTCGAATGAGATCACTAGACTAATACTTAAAATGCTAAAAGAATGAAAACAACGATTGGTAATTGCTTAATTCCCAATATATGAGCAAATAAAAATCATATGCACTGAAATCGAAATCTTCAATGGAGAATGAAATCGCATGGGGAGAAAGCGGATATATATAAACTTACACGATGATGATGCAAGCTGCAGATACCAAATAATACAATAAGCAACGAACCTCAGACAAAATGTATATGCAGCAAAATGACATGTAGCTTAAGTGCATCGAACTCTGATAGGGAGTGAAACCAACGATCCACCAACATCTTGCACTTCGGAGCAGAGGATCTCTTGATGGTTTCCCGACCGAGGCAACATGCATCACCCCTCCTCCCCCTTTCCGGTAGCCAAAAACTTGCATTAAATAAAAGATATTCCAATTTCTTGCAAAAGCTCATCAAAAATCCTGAATAAAAGAAGTTATATCTTTAAAAGCGAGCTTTTCCGTTAAATCTCCAATCACATTCGTTCTTTCATCTTTTTTTTCAATTCTTTTATTTCTTTATTTTTCTATTTTCAATATTTTTTTGTTTTAATTCCTGTTTTTTTACAACTTTACTTGTAAAGCATATTATCCAATTAATTTATATAATTTACTCTAACAATTATCCTCAACAAGATAATTAGTTAAAATAATAAACACGATTTATTATTTAATGATCATTTAATAAACTCATGACTTTTTCAAAAAAATAAATTAAATAATTAAATATTTAAATGCAATTTAATCTAACATTTTAATAAATAATATTATCCTTATATAATTAATCCAATCACAACATATAAAATACCAGTTGCCACTCTTGCCCTATCTTTCTCTTCCGACTCCTTAGCCAAAATTTCATCCTCCTAAACTCGACTTACTCCTGGAAGTCACATGGCTCAAAATGGAAACATAACCACATTAGTACCAAAATTTCTCTAATCTATAATTGATGTACACCCTCTTTCTGAATCATTGCAATTAGAATCACTATTCGGCTTCACATTTCAAAACAATATCTTCTTAACTACTTTTATTTATAATTCCTTGCATCTCTTAAAATAACATACTTGGTTTCGGCACTAATAACAAAGCAAGTACTCTTATCAACTCAATTTTCCATTTACACAACAAGCATCTTCAAAATATCATAGAAAGAAAACACATCAATGATTACTTGAAATTAACAAAATACACACCATATCATGTTTCAGTGACATATTTAAGTCACAATTTACGATTCTTAATAATATCCAATCCATTTATACCACAGAGTCACAATATACCCACATTTAAGATAGTGTGGTTATCCCTCTTTTACATCAATAAGCAACAACACATAAGAAATATACATCTAACACATACATACACAATCACATCACCGGTAAAAGCACATCACAAGGCTACACAAGAGTCCATCTGGACGCCGGAAAGCAGCATACTAATCCATGATACATAATCCATGAGCCAAGAGCCAATATCCATCTCACATAATCCATACCTCACACTCAGTGGCTTGATGGTGTTAGGCCACACACACATGGCGAGACCATCCAAACAAGACCACTATGACCCATCTCTTGTTGTACAAGGTGGTTAGCCTCCAAAAGATAGTCATCACACATAGGTGGGTAGTGGGTCCTAGCTATTAAAATAGCCTCACATACCCCCATCCTCAAGGTTCCCTGCGTCTACTTCCTCGTATACACTCTCTCAAGTCCGTCTCATACGTCCTTGGAGAGGAATCACAATACAACACATAGCCGACCTCGAAAACAATAAGGATAAATTAGTTTAGCCACCAAAGCCATAATTAAAAGAAAACAAGAATTCAATTTCAACAATAAAGAACTAAATGTGCACAATTTCAACACTAAATCAAATGTAACCACGAGGGCTACGAGCAATAAGATCACAAAGTATGGCTAAACCATCACAATCAAATATAACAAAGTGTCGGCTTTCACAATCACTAGAAAATCATCAATAATTATAAAGAAAGTTTACAATCCTGGAAATTGCACTATACAACACTGCGTGACTAGATACTAGCCACCAAACGAGGAAGGAGGGAACAACGTCCGGCTATACAATAGCCCCCATGTGGTGCGGAGTGAGCACGCCATCCACATGACCCAGAGTGTGCTCCTCGGCTACACTCTGCCTCGTGTCGTCACGCGACATGGACTAACCAAGTGGCCCTCGCACTCCTTGGTTGCCCGCATAGGATGTGCACCTCGGCCTCCATCCTGCATCGCATCTCAGTGCGGCGTGGTCATACACCAGCCGGAGAAGGCACGTACTGGTCATATGCCGCATGGCAGTGTGTCCGTGGCTCCGCGGAAGTAGGCACGCGCTAGACACACCCCGCATAGCGATACCTCATGGAAAAGGCACACGCAGGTACTCGCCGTCGCCAGAGGTATACATGGCCAGGACCTACCCATATGCTAACCGACCCAAACACTGTCGAAAGCAAACATGAGTATCCCTCTACAAATGTGTGAGGCCCCATTACGCTCATCACACAAGTAGGCTATCATAGCACATCTCATAGTGCACCATCACGTGTCTAAGCACGTGGCATCGTGTCCTCGAGCCCAGCTCGCTACCATCAACAACACGGCATCATCACCAGCACTGTGTCGGAACATCAGTGGGGTGTGGCATCGTATCCATTGCATCATGTCGGAACATGTGCAAATACGGTGTATGCAATACATATATGGGCATATCAATATGGGGCTACTCGAGCTTCACCTCTCATACAGACGAGGTTCACTCGCTAATGTCAGCTCAACGTCCCTATGGACGGCCAGACCAATACTAACAACCAATGCTGCTATACTCAAAACTGTGGGGTTTAGGCTAGCACATATGAATCAAGCACCCTGATCCATCATAAGGGAAAGTAGTGAGTACGTTTCCTTGGGATCGGTTGAGCTAAGAATACTCTGCGTCGCAATATGCGGACGCTACACACTCCGCCCAAGGAACTTTGTGGCTGCTACTACCCCTTCACAGATTGAGGGACTAGAGAACCAAAAGAAAAGAATCCATGAAACTAGCTTTTGGCTACTCTTATATGTATAGATTTTCAACCACACGTGGGTTGGCCCTCAATCAGGTAACAAACATACACACATAATGGTATGGTTAACCCCACACCAAATACAATAGTTTTCCCATGGATGGCTACATAGTATCACCATCGCATGGCACACAAAGCAAGCACAGGGTACTCACAACACTCAATCAATGCACAGTTACTAGTTTCTCACATTTACAGGGGTTACAATTACATGCACAACTCCATTACTCTTCCAAAGATCACATTCCATAAGTACTATTTTCCATATATCTCATGATGCTATAAGCCAATATCATGATTACTATGATCACTTAACAACTCCAATTAATAAATTCACATTCACCTCTATTCATTCAGTATAACATTTTTGCCTTCATAACATATGCATATGTAGACTAACTTTTCTTCTAGAAAGAATATATAAACCGGACAACATAATGGGCTCACATAGAGCAGTGCGGTATGAAAAGACCTCATGACTCACGATACTCTCTCTTCTTGGTTATGTTGAATACATAAAGAATAGAAAGTAACAGATTAAATCAATTTTGTATGTAAAGAAATGTTTTCGAGGAAGATTAGATTTTATTATTTAGTTATGAAAAGAAAATATATAAATAATTAGGTCTTCTTATATGAAAATTCTTTTGAAATCTAAAATCATTTCTAGTGCAAACAAACCGAAGGAATGTCTGTCAAATTCCATTTGAATATGCCCTATTTCTCTTTAGTATTTTGTTGGAAAAAGGTCAATCATTTGTTGTATTGGATTTGAAATATTAGATTTATCTTAAATGTAGAATTTTTGTGTTTACAGAAAGCAGTGGATTACAGCCATTTAAAATAAATAAATAAATATATATATATATATATATATATATATATATATATATATATATATATATATATATATATATATATATATATATATATATATATATATATGTACATATAACTATATATTATATATATTTATCTATATATATTCTTAATCTTAAATATAAAAAATCTCTGTTGAAAAAGAATGTATGGCCGACTGGCATCGGCGTCCGTGCCTGCAAAGGACCTTTTTTTTGAAACTTTATTTATTATAAAGAAAAATTAGAAAAGAAAATTTTAATTAGTGTGGTAAGGAGGGGATAGCTCACAGCGCCTCACCCATTAAGCTGTGATGTATGGACTGCGCTGGCAATCATAATATTTGTTATCTTGATATATGTAACTTGACAGAGTTTATTCTTCCGGCGAATTTTGTTTATTTGTTTTTTATATATATTATATATATAAATATATATGTATGTATGTATGTATGTATGTTTATGTTTTAAATATTTTATTTATTATTATTTTATTATTTATGTATTATTTATTATATTTTAAAAATGTAATTTTATACTGTTTAAAATGTTAAATAATGTTTATATGTAAATTTTATATATTGAGAGGACATATTTTTTATAGATTATTATATTGAACAAATAATATAAACGATGAAATTAAGCTCTATTTTGTATTTTACTCACGGACTAAATTTAATCCGGTTGTATTTGTTTTATTTGATAATGAGAATCTTATTTGTTACTTTTGCAAATGGGTGGAATTAATGTATTATTTTATTGGCTTTAGAGAATTTAATTATTTTTGGTGTAGGATTATAAACTTGTTGTGTTCTTTATATCGATTCAAAATTGAAGTGTTTATACAATTGAGTGAATCATTTTCCTTAAACTATGAAATCGTGTGGTGTTGTCATTGTTTTCCATTTAAATGATTGTAAACTTTACTCGTCGATGTGGGAACCGATGTTGTTTGTGAAACCTTGTTCCAGAGGCTTGTTGTTTAGAATGTTGTTCTCATCTTGGAATATGCTTTTGGAGTTATTGGTTTTATGATTGGAAGGGTTGATCGGTTTTGTAAGATTTTTGGTTATGAGTTATTGCGAGAGGGTTAATGCCTCGCATGTTCTTGTTGTGGTATTATACTTTTGTGTTATAGATCAACCCTTACCTAGTTTTGATTTATGTTAGGGGTCATCGGGAGAGTGGCTCTTCGTGGGCGCCGGTGCCTTGGAAGGAGGAAGTGCTCAGGGGAACCCATGTAAGAGTAGTTAAACAAGCGATAACCTAAAAATAGAATTTAGGGGGATGGGTAGTAAAACACACAAGATAATTAAAACTGGATTCCTCGTCTATGCATTAGGGCTACCAAAGACTAGTGATAGACTGAGAAGGCCGTGGTCGACAAAGTCGTAGTCTCGTCTTCATGAGAGATTATCGGCTCCGCATTAGCTACCCTACGGTGTCGGCGCCTCAGTTAGGAGGAAGGGCCAGGAGATCCATAGATGGGTGTCGGCGCCTCAGTTGGAGGAAGTGCCAGGGGATCCCATGAGAGCTATGCGATGACACTCTCCGCTAGACATCCTTGTTCTTGTTTCTTGTCGCCTCTAGATATTGTAATCTGTATGTTGTTATGATTTTAGGGCTAGGGGATCCATAGATGGGTGTCAGCGCCTTAGTTGGAGGAAGTTCCAGGGGATCCCATGAGAGCTATGCAATGACACTCCCCACTTGACACCCATTTGCCTTGTTTCTTGTTACCTCTGGAATTGTGTACTGAATGGTTGTTTTAGATTTTTATGGAATCATGTTCTTTTTATTGTTTCAGATTTATTTGGAAATGTATTTTGGATGTTGTTGCGGTCCTTCTGGATATTGTATCATTATGATGCTTTTGATTTTGTGAATCTGTTTCATGATTGTTAATTGTTGGTACTTCATATTATTGTGATGAGTTTCTTAGTTTTTACTTGTTAAGTGATTTGTGAACGCTGATGGTTGTTCATTGTATGCTTTGAGTTGTACTTGTTTTGTATCATGTTGTTGTTGAGTCAGTTTGACATTCATGGTCGGGTTCACTTCCTCGTCACCTCTGAGCACGGGGGGTGAGTTACTTGTAATTCGCATGGTTGGGTGGAACGTGCTCCGCACCTGTTGGGTTCCCCATCAGCTTCTTGTCTTCTCAGCTTTTCCGCAGTGGAGTTGTACCAGTAATCCCTTGTATTTCATATTTCATTAGTCTTGTATCAATCCCCATGTTGGGAAATTCAATGTAATTCAATTATTTGAAATTGTAATGTAATATTATAATGATGATGTAATAGTTAGGCTCATTTGTAACTCTATTAAGAGATTTATCATGGATGTACTATGTGATGTTTATTGTTCTCGCATCACGATTGTTGGATGTATCATTGTTTATGGCTATTATAAAATTAATGGTTATGTTGTAATCTTTGTCTTTACTTATGTTTAGTTGTTGCGATGTAACCTCGCATGCCCCAGAGAACTAAGTGGTGTTAATGATATGTAATGTGTTATGTGATTATGGTATAATGTATTTGCATGTTTAATTTAATTGTTTTAAAAAAAAATTATTTGCTTTGTGTGTGTTCTCTGGGGTTTGCACGACGGGCGTTATAACTTGGTATCAGAGCATAGGTTCATACACTGGGCACTATGTGTGCTCACTATGTAACCTTGCGTTTAGTCCCTAGAGTATAGAGTTTCATTTTTTTTTGTTGTGTTTGTTGTGAACCTAAGTTTCTTCTATTAGCCGGTCTCAGGGAAATGGTGCAAGAAAATGATGGGAAAGGATAGGACCCTCGGTGTAGTGCGCAATGCACCGATATCCTTCCTATCAAGGATGCACTATGAACTGTTGTGTCATTATGTGATGTGGTTTCCTGTGATGTGAGTTATGTGTGTGGTTTGTGGTGTGTTCTTTGCGTGGTTGTTGTGTGTTTACTCTTATCTATTTAATGGCTTCCTAGAGTAAGCCATATCCTTGGGGGGGAGGATGTAATACCCCCATGTTACTAATACTTTTAATATTAATTTTTACTCTTTGTGTGAGCTTGATACTAGTTTCTAATGGTGATTAGTTCACCGTCTTGGTGTGTGAGGATGCCTCCCGTATTAGGGAATCTTATTCTTTTTGGTTTACTGGCTTCCAGGAGTAAGCCAATTTTTTTGGGGGGAGGATGTAATACCCCTCCTCTTACTGTTTGGATTTATTATTTTTATGTGTTTGTTTGCTACTTGTAACTATGATGGTATTGTTTGATTTGGTTAGTTAGACGTTAGATGATGCTGTTATTTCGTTATGGACATGATCATTTCATATGATATTATGGTTGGTTATGTTAGTTGATTTTTAGAATTATATTATGATGCAGTGATTTAATTAGATATGTTATGAGATGAATTGTTGGTTTAGAAATGTTATTTTTTCAATTGATTATAATTGTTAGGATAGATGTGATGAAGGATAGTGTAGCATCACTTGGTTGCGAGTGCTCTGTTACGCTGCGATTCCTTCTCACAATACAGTGCTTTGAATTATGCTTTGATGTTATATATATGCACATGTACACGACTTCATTTGTATGCAGGATTTGTAGGTACAAGTCTCGATTCCACCTACTTCGGTAGGATAGGGCGAGCACCAATAGCCCAACGGTTAAATGTTGAAACAGAGGTGACGATGAAGTCATCTTGTCCCATGATGTTAGACCATCTCGTTTGTTTGGTATTGTTTATTTTGTGTAATTGTCGTCATTTGTGGCTTGTATTTTGTGTGTTGTCGTATTTTGATTAATGTGGTATTTTATAGGTTATGATTATTTAATTGATGTTGATATTTTATAAGTTGTGAATTAGTTAATTAAATGTGGATAATAATTGTGTATTTGAATGTTGATTTATTTTTATAAAAATATTTAAATGTTTTATTTAGTTTTAATAAGGTCATGTGTTTCAATTAAATGATAACTAAATATTAAATGCATGTTATTTATTTTAATTAATTATCTGGTGGAGGATAATTATTAGAATAAATTATTTAAATGACATAGATAATGTGATGTGCAAGTAAAGCAGTAAAAATAGAAATTAAAACAATAAAACAAATAAAAAACTAAAAAAGCGGTGTGAACGAATAAGAATATAGATCTGAATAAAAAGTTTTCTTTTCAAGAATTATTTTCTTTGATTGTGGATTTTTGTGAGCTTTTAGAAGAAAATTGAGAATATCTTTTATTGGAATGAAGAATTTCTTGGTAAGTTTACACAGAGAGAGAGGATTAGTGATACAGAAGTTGCACAAGTCTTTGGTTATGCATTTTTGAATCTTATGCTATATTTTGAAGGAGTTTTAGAAAGGGTTTTGCAATCTTTTGTTGGTATTTTTCTGGAGTCTTCTGAACAAAGAAACGGATTCGAGTTCGAGCACGAAATCTTGGAGAGGAGATTTTGAAGTAGGAATGAGAAGCACTTCATAGAGGCCATCAAGATCAAGCTAGCTTCATCAGGTTCTCAAGAGCGCAGGACTACAGGTTCCACCCTCTCTCTCTTCTTGATTGTGTTGAATCTGTAAAGAATAGAAATGTGAATTAAATCAATTTTTGTATGTAAAAGAAATGTTTTCAGAGAATTAGATTTTTATGATTTAGTTATGAACAGAAAATATATAAATAATTAGGTCTTCTTATATGAAAATTCTTTTGAAATCTAAAATCATTTCTAGTGCAAAAAAACAGAAGGAATGTCTGTCAAATTCCATTTGAATATGCCCTATTTCTCTTTAGTATTTTGTTGGAAAAAGGTCAATCATTTTATTGTATTGGATTTGAAATATTCTTTTATCTTAAATGTGTAAGTTTTCTATGTTTACACAGAAAACAATGGTTCTGTGTTTAAAATAAATAAATATATATATATATATATATTACATATATATATATATTATATATATTTATCTATATATATTCTTAATCTTAAATATAAAAAATCTCTGTTGAAAAAGAATGTATGGCCGACTGGCATCGGCGTCCGTGCCTGCAAAGGACCTTTTTTTTGAAACTTTATTTATTATGAAAAATTAGAAAGAAAATTTTAATTAAAGTACTGGTGGTGATGGAGGGACGGCTCTGGTAGCCCCCCCATATGACCCATGTATGGACACTATGATCCGGCCCTATAAGCAATTAGTCCTACCGGCATCTTTTCGTCAATTTTGTTTATTGTTTTTTGTATATATATATATATATATATGTATGTATGTATGTATGTATGTTTATGTTTAAATATTTTATTTATTTATTATTTTTATAATTATTTTATTTAATATTATTAATTATATTTTAAAAATGTAATTTTTATACTTTATTTAAAATGTTAAATAATGTTTATATATAGAGATTTATATATTGAGAGGACATTATTTTTATCGATTGTTATATTGAACAAATAATATAAACAGTAAATTAGCTCTATTTTGTATTTTATATGGACTAAATTTAGTTAGTTGTATTTTATTTTATTTGATAATGAGAATCTTATTTATTCTTTTTGCAAATGGGTGGAATTAATGTATTATTTTATTGGCTTTAGAGAATTTAATTATTTTTGGTGTAGGATTATAAACTTGTTGTGTTCTTTATATCGATTCAAAATTGAAGTGTTTATACAATTGAGTGAATCATTTTCCTTAAACTATGAAATCGTGTGGTGTTGTCATTGTTTTCCATTTAAATGATTGTAAACTTTACTCGTCGATGTGGGAACCGATGTTGTTTGTGAAACCTTGTTCCAGAGGCTTGTTGTTTAGAATGTTGTTCTCATCTTGGAATATGCTTTTGGAGTTATTGGTTTTATGATTGGAAGGGTTGATCGGTTTTGTAAGATTTTTGGTTATGAGTTATTGCGAGAGGGTTAATGCCTCACATGTTCTTGTTGTGGTATTATACTTTTTTGTTATAGATCAACCCTTACCTAGTTTTGATTTATGTTAGGGGTCATAGGGAGAGTGGCTCTTCGTGGGCACCAACGCCTCGGAAGGAGGAAGTGCTCAGGGGAACCCACGTAAGAGCAGTTAAACAAGTGATAACCTAAAAATAGAATTTAGGGGGATGGGTAGTAAAACACACAAGATAATTAAAACTGGATTCCTCGTCTATGCATTAGGGCTACCAAAGACTAGTGATAGACTGAGAAGGCCGTGGTCGGCAAAGTCGTAGTCTCATCTTCATGAGAGATTATCGGCTCCGCATTAGCTACCCTATGGTGCCGACACCTCAGTTAGGAGGAAGGGCCAGGAGATCTGTAGATGGGTGTCGGCGCCTCAGTTGGAGGAAGTGCCAGGGGATCCCATGAGAGCTATGTGATGACACTCTCCGCTAGACATCCTTGTTCTTGTTTCTTGTCGCCTCTGGATATTGTAATCTGTATGTTGTTCTAATTTTAGGGCTAGGGGATCCACAGATGGGTGCCGACGCCTCAGTTGGAGGAAGTGCTGGGGATCCATGAGAGCTGCGATGACACTCCCATGACATCCTTTTCTTGTTTCTTGTCGCCTTTGGATGTAATAACTATATGTTGTTCTAATTTTAGGCTGGGGATCTGGTATTCTCACAGGAGCTATGCCTCTCTCTCATCCTTGTTCTTGGCTCTAGCAGTGTTCTAAGTAGGGATTTGGGTGCCGGGAGGAAGTGCCCCCATGAGAGCTATGCTGATGACACTCCCCACTTGACACCCGCTTGCCTTGTTTCTTGTTACTCTGGAATTGTGTACTAATGGTTGTTTTAGATTTTATGGAATCATGTTCTTTTTATTGTTTCAGATTTATTTGGAAATGTATTTTGGATGTTGTTGCGGTCCTTCTGGATATTGTATCTTTATGATGCTTTTGATTTTGTGAATCTGTTTCATGATTGTTAATTGTTGGTACTTCATGTTATTGTGATGAGTTTCTTAGTTTTAACTTGTTATGTGATTTGTGAACGTTGATGGTTGTTCATTGTATGCTTTGAGTTGTACTTGTTTTGTATCATGTTGTTGTTGAGTCGGTTTTGACATTCATGGTCGGCACTTCCTTGTCACCTCCGGCATGGGGTGAGTTACTTGTAATTCACATGGTTGGGTGAATGTGCTCCTTTTGTTGGGTTCCCATTAGCTTGTCTTCTCACTTCCACGCTGAAGTTGTACCAGTAATCCCTTGTATTTCATATTTCATTAGTCTTGTATCAATCCCCATGTTGGGAAATTCAATGTAATTCAATTATCTAAAATTGTAATGTAATATTATAATGATGATGTAATGGTTAGGCTCATTTGTAACTCTATTAAGTGATTTATCATGGATGTACTATGTGATGTTTATTGTTCTCGCATCATGGTTGTTGGATGTATCATTGTTTATGGCTATTATAAAATTAATGGTTATGTTGTAATCTTTGTCTTTACTTATGTTTAGGTGTTGCGATGTAACCTCGCGTGCCCCAGAGAACTAAGTGGTGTTAATGATATGTAATGTGTTATGTGATTATGGTATAATGTATTTGCATGTTTAATTTAATTGTTTTAAAAAAAAATTATTTGCTTTGTGTGTGTTCTCTGGGGTTTGCACGATGGGTGTTACACATACAATAAAATGAAACCCTATCTGGAAGACTTGAAGACATCCACTCAATTTGTACAACATTGAAAATGATCAAACATAGCTAGCAACCACTTCAGACAATTTAAATAAACTAATGTTCAGGTTTCCTAAACCCAAGCCAAGCACTGGTATAGTACAAGAATTCAATTTAAATAATTAGCATTAATCGTTCATACCCAACTAAAACAAATCACTTGACACCATTGAGAAATTTAAATTTAATAATCAATTCTATTTGCTCATTCTTAAATAAGACTTAAAATCATTTTTATAAATAAAACTATTTGCTTAATCATACCAAATAATTAAAATCAATATTTTCTTAAACCAAGAAAATGTTTAATCATACCTCAATTACATTTCAATTATAATAATGAAAATCATCGATTCAAAGTTCCTATTTAAATAATTAAACCTCATTTAAATATTACCCAATGGAAAGAATTACTATAATAATCCAATTAATTGGAATTAGTACCTTATTATACAACATAAATATATAATTATATATATTTAATGTGTATATAACTACATATATATATTCAATATATATAAGACTATAATTTAAATATGAATAAAACTAATTTAAAACCCAAATTAACATATATAATAAAATATATTTTAGATAATAACAAAAAAATTATTTAAATTAATATATATTAAATATATTATAATTTATATAATATATAATATTAAATATTACATATGTTATATAAAATATAATATAAAATAATATAAATTAAATTGAATTATGTTTTAAATTTTAAAAAATTAAAAAAAATAAAAAGACTAAAAAAAATAACCAAAAGCCAAGTGGCTTGGCCACAGCCCTAACTGGCCACGTAGGCCCTAGCCATGGGTGACAGCCTGTGTGCTAAGCACACAGGGCGCCTCCCTCATGGGCGGTGGCCTGTGTGCTAAGCACATAGTCCGCTTCCCATGGGGCGCGACTTGTGTGCGGGGCACACAGTCGCCTCCCACAGGGGGCGCGGCCTGTCTGCTATGCACACATTCGTCTCCCCTGGTGGCAGCAGCGGCAGTAGCGGGGATGGCTCCCCTGCCTCCCACCACAACAACATAAAACAAAATTTTTATTTTACATACGTTTTCTTCTTTTTTTTTTAATATAAAAAATAAATCTCTTCAAAAATATAGAAGAGAAATTCACATTGCCAAAGAAAAAAATAGGGTTTTTATCAGAAAATAAATAAATAAATGAGAACTTAGTATATTTATAACTATATTTGTGTGCCTTATTGTGCAAATACCCAACAAAATCTTGCAACAAAAAAATGCATTCTTCAACACAACAATATGGTTTACATCCCAGTTTTGACAACAAATCTCTTTTTGTTTCCATTCTATTTTTTTCCATTGTTTGATTCTAGTTTTGATTTTCATTTCCAATTCTAACCACAGTTTACAAGTTTGAATGCATTTTTCATGAATTTACAAACAGAAAAACAAGGATTGAATTCTTTTCAAATGAACAAAACAAATTAAAGAACCTGATTTTTCCTTCAAGGCTTGAAGATTCCAATGGTGATTTCAACTCCTCCTTTGAATTCAACTCAAGCAAGAGTCTCCAATTCCTTTACCAATCCAAGCCAAGCCATAGCCAAGAAAAATCCTCCCCAAATTGGAAAATCCCCATATTGTATGAATTTACATTTTCTAAAATAGAGATTTTCCCCAAATTGGTCAAACCCCTAGAATATCCCCACCCACTAAATTTATTGCAAAGTTTGGAGGATATTTCCAATTTTCAAATTTAAAAAAAAATTATAATTTCTAAATGAAATGATAAGCCTTTTTTTTCAAACTTCACTAAAACAAAATAATACAATCTTTGCAAAGAAATTGCTTTATCCATAATTTTCAAAAGTGAGATTCAAAACACATTCTCCTTTTATTTATTTATTTTAATTTAATTCTAACTATCCAAACATGGTCTTTTAACCTTTATTTTAATTACATTATAATATACAATAATGTCAAAACAACTAACACATTTAATATATCACCCTTAATCTAATTAATCAATAAACTCAATCTAATTTTATTAATTAATTCAAATCAAACAATAAAATAAATAACAAATCAACCTTGCAACTAGATACATTTAATCATACATTTAACTATGTAAGCTATATAATAACCTTTTAAAAATATGAATTTGTATAAATATGCAAGGTGAAATGGACCAAATTAAAACAACCAACTTGACAACCACTCGACGACACGCTATGACTAGGGTGACGACTTGGCACAAAAAACCTAGCTACTATCTCCCAATCAATTTTCGTTGGTCAATGGACACACTCAAACCTATGATCCAAGTGGAGTCAATGTCATATACCTGTCAACTTGCAACAAAGAGTACATCGAACATGCATATATATATATAATATGATCAAACACACCGTGAAGAGGAAATCTCAGAATTGTAGGGCACTTGCAAGTGAGTGATATAATCCTGTCCCCTTCACCAATACAATATCACTAACTGACGCATCTAACATCAATGATATGATCATAAGCATAAAACATCATTAGATCAAGCCTCTTCTAATTTAATCCAAAACATGTCATAAAGATAACATCAGAATAAATAACATCACATCAAAATATAATGTTTACATCGCTTAACAGATAATGGTCAAAAGTAACCAAATTCCAAATTCAAAGCATAATCAAACACAATGATAACAAGGAAGAACACTGCCAAACCAAAGAGCCAAAACGGAGGGGTGTTACATTGGGAAAATAAGGAAATGAAATAAATTAGTAAATATTAAAAGATAATTCTAATTTGGCCTTTCAAAAAAGTGAAATGAAAAAAGGAGTTTATAAAAGGGAAAAGAGAATTCATTTTGTTGTAGCATATTTTTGGAAAGAAATGTGAAGGAAAAACCCTCTTTTGGCTGAAAATTTGATTTGTTGATTGTGAGAGCAATTGGGCATGAAATTGCATGGGATTAGGTGCATTTGGATAGGAATGGGGAAAGGAAATGATGGCTGCAATTTTGTGTGCTTCCGTGACGTGTATGGAAACTTCTTCTCAAGGTATTTTATCATTTCTTCCTATTTTACTTGATTTTAAAGAGTTTAAATGATTCTAAATGCATTGGTAGTATCTTAGAATCATTATGTGAATTTTATTTGGATCAAATTGATAGAGAATAATTGATTTTGTGAATTTTTTGAGAATTTTCCCAAAAATGGGGTTATCATGCCAAATTTTTAATTGGAGGTACAAATTGTTGTTTTTATGTTAAAATAATGTTGTTGGGAACATTTAAATCAAAAGGTATTCTTAGATTTTTTATTTTTGAATTTTAAAATGTCAAGCTTTTTCAAGCTCCATCAATGGTGAAACCTAGTTTTTTGTAAAAAATGGGTTTGTTTTAAAACAAATGGTTGTTTTTATGTTAAAATTGTGTTGTTAGGAATATTTAGATCAAAAGCGTATTCTTACAATTTTTATTTTTGAACTTTGAAATTTCAAGTTTTTCAAGCTTCATCAATGGAGGAACTTGGTTATGTGTGAAAATTTGGACTTTGTTTAAAAGTGGAATTTTGTGAATATTATTACATATTATAATAGGGAATGATAGAAAATGTGTATAAATTCTTTGAATGGGATTGTTTTGGATCTGTTTGCTTGTTGAAATTTTTGATTTGCTATTTTAGTGTAAAAATGTGAATAGTGTCATAAGAGGTGTGAATGCCTTGTGTTTTTGGATGTGAATTCCATTGTGAGTTGCACTCTTGTTTTGGCTATATTTCCTTGTTTGTATTGAATGGGAGGAACCATAGGACTGGGTACTAGAGTGAGTCATGGAAGTCATTTATAGTTTATTGGATACCCCTACATGCCTTTAGTGCTCTTATAGGCTAAGGATGGTTGGAAAGACATGCCCGCTCATGGAGCGTGGGAATTGTCTAGTTGTGCATTCTTGTTGTATGAAATGATTCCAAGTTTATTTGAAGCCATTTCTTTGGGCACACATTATGACTCTCCCTATGCTTGCACTCTAGCATCTAGATCCTATTTTGAGTAGCACCTAGAAGATGTATGTTCCTTCCTCTTTTGGTGTTGGGTTTGAATACTATATTCATGTCTTGTGGAATGGATTGTATGTCATTTAATTCCTTTTATGAGTGATTGGAATATTAATTTCAATGTCTTTGATTCCTCTTATAAGTGACTTGTGTGGCATGTGCATTCCATGTGTGAGTATTTTGTATGCCGCGTATTCCATGTGTTGGAATGTTCTCTTACTTCGTGATGATGCATTAAATGATTTATGTAGTTACATGAATTCTACTCTTCTCCTTGTGTGAATTGAGTTGCTTTGACATATATGTTATCTGCCCTAACTAGATTGCCCAGTCTTATCTTGAATGAAGTGTATTCATTGTGATTGGTATGTGTGAAAGTCTTTACCTTGTGCTTGAATCTTGCTTGATTGTCTGGGCCGTGTGACTATCTCCATAAGCATGACAGGGTGGACTTGCGGGTACCACATGGTTGGGTGGCATTGCAAACCATCGTTAGGGACCGAATATCTCGACGTTGTGGATCTACTTCATGTTTGTATGCCTCCTTCTTTTGTTCTCTCATGTCTCTCTCTCTCTCTTCATGCTTTCTTATCAGTCTAAAGGTTATAAATGTATAATTCTAGGACCTTGAGTACTGAGCATGTAATTGTAATATTGTTATGGGACCTTCCTCATGAAGGATGTTGTAATCAAATAATAATGAGAATAGTGGTATGCTTGATTACTTTATATTTGGTGACTCGATATGGGTGTCGGGCAGATGTTTATTGTTGTCTTTTCATTTCTAATTGTTGCAAGTTGGTTGAATGATTATAGGAATCTCATTTGGGTTCTAAAATGAATTTAGTATCCTTCGTTATCCTTCTCTTGTGTGGTGAGCATTTATGCATGTCTAGGAAGGTTTTGCAAGGGCTTGGGATGTGTATTTTCCTTCATGTAATAGTCTGCAAAAGTTTCAGCACATCGTCACTTTTTGTTGTTATTTTGTGTTACTATTGTGAAGTTTCAAAGCTGCAGGTTCTAGAGCCAGAAGTTCCATAGCTATAAGTTCTATAGCTAGAACTTCCATGGTTGGAAGTTCTGTAGTTGGAAGTTCTATAGTCGGAAGTTCCATAGCTGGAACTTCTATAGCTGGAAGTTTCATAGCTAGAACTTCCATAGCTGGAAGTTCTGTAGCTGGAAGTTTCATGCTTGGAAGTTCTATAGCTGGAACATTTGTAGCTAGAAATTTTGTAGATGGAAGTTTCGTAGCCAGAAGTTTCATAGCTGGAAGTTCCATAGCTGGAAGTTTTGTAGCTGAAAGTTTTGGAGCAGGAAGTTCTGTAGCAAATTTTCTGGAGCTATTTTGTTTTCTCCTATTTGGATTTTTTTCTTTGGAGGGTGGATTAGTCCTCTCCTTTGGGTTGTGTTCGGCCATGCTTGGCCATGTAAGTTTTCAATTTATTATATTGTAAACTATTTTTTGTGAAAGTTATTCTTTATGTTATCAAATTTTTTTTTATCTTGTCTTCTTTTGGCTCTTACCCTTTGGGGTTGTGTAGTGGGATGTTATAAGTGTAGGTTTTTTTTTTTCCAGTGGGTTAATTTATTTTCCTTAGGCATATGTTTTTCATACACTTTTATTAAGCTTTCTTAGCATAATAAAGTGAGTATATTATTTAATATCTAAGAGATAAGGTGATGATTTGTCTCCATCCTTAATGAGTGGAGTGTTTACTTTTCATCACTTTATTTAAGATTGGTGGTTATTGATGGTCAGTTCCCATTGGTTAGTTTCCCACCTCCATGTTCTCCTTAGTGAACTAAATAAACTCACTATCTATCTTGTAATTTTCATCTTGGAATCTCTTAATACAATTCTATCATTTTGACATTTCTTATCTCTTAGAGTCACTGGTTTGCATTATTTATGTTTTTCCACTTTATGTAGCTTTGAATTTCTCTTATAAAGTTCCTTGTGTTATCAATCTATTTTAGATTTTTAACATGGTATCAAATATTTTTTTCTAGCATTCAAAGTTCAAAGATTCCTAATTGAGGGTTTGAGTTTTTCATGTAAGATCTTGTAAATTTTTGTATGCATGCTCTTATCTTAAATTTTAAATGATCTAGAGAATTGGAAAGGGTTTTTAAAGATCTAATAACCTCTTCATATTACATATGTTTTTTATGTGATTTGGGTTATTGCAACATTTTTTACTATTGCAACACATCCAAGAGTCTCGATAAATTCAATACTAGCTTTCATTTCATCTAATTTGGAGATCATTTGACATAGTTATAAATAGAGGTTTGAATCTTAAATCTAGCGAAAAAAATTTTGTAGTAGAATTTTTGGCCAAATGGACATTTCCATTACATTCAAGAGACTAAAGAAATGAATTATGACATAATGTTTTTTGATATTCGATGTTGGAGGTGTCAAGGCAATTTTTTTTGCCAGGAGGATCGTACAACCCCATAACATTGTCAGTCATAAAAATTTCATCAAAATAAAAAAAATTAATGATTCAACACTTAAAGAATTAAATTTCTAAGTGCTTACAATGCTTAAATTACACTAAGTTCTTAAAAGTGTAGTGGTGGGGGCTAATGCCTCATAGCATTTAGTCACCTATGATAAGTTGCACAACTTAAAGCCAAAGAGTAGCATTGTTGATTATTAAAGCAATGATAGTTCCACTAGTACACTCCCTGGGCACCACCTCTAACGGAGGTGCCACCCATGGGCCACTAGGGAGCCAACAAGGCCCTCCCTATAGGTCAAAATGGACATTTTTTAAAACTTGCACAACTTTTTCCCTGAAGGTATAGAAAATTTCAATGGAAAGCTCAAGATGGGAAATTTACATCCACAAAGGTATATAAACTAATTTTTGCCTTCTTTTTCCAAATATTTCAAGTTGAAGTTGTTTGTTGTTAATTTCTTCAATTAGTCATAACTTTTTCCTTGTTACTCCATTTTTTAGAAATGAATAGGCATTGAAAAGACATTGAAGAGAACTACACAACTATAGAGATAATTATTCTATATTTTGTCTTTAGTTCATTTTATATAAAAAAATGTAATTTTAGCCATTGTAAGTCTATTAAGCATTGTATCTTGGATTTTTTTTTAAATGCACTAAAATATAAAGTGCCAACCTTATAATATTTGGGGAGGGTGTAATTTTTGATACTAGTGAAAAGGGTGGGGATATTTTTGTGATTTTTTGTTCACTTTATTTCAAAACTTCTTTTGCATTTCTTCATCATGGCTCAAACAATAGTTATTACTCTATTTGATTATACAACTATTTTAAGTGGAAATCTCAAATGAAAATCCACTTAAGAAGACTTGGTTTGGATAGAATAACAATGAGACTAAAAATTGAACTTGATAAATGTCATGCCCATAAACTTCACTAGGAAAAACACAACATTTTTTTTTTTTTTTAATCTATTAATTAAACTAATTAACACTCATTAAGTGTAACACTCAACATGATAAGAGTTGTACCTCTGCATGGAGTCACAAATATATATTCCAATAAATATCCCCCTTCTACTCTATTATAGAATGTAATTTAATCATGGGCAAGCCTCTTGCTTATCATGTATTTACTTAAGTTAATTACAACCTAAGGTTGATTTAATTGGCATACCAATTATTTAAGTTTATAATCCCTTAATAGGGTTGCACAATTAATATATTCCAACACCACACAACTTCCGCATCTCTAAATGTTAAGCCAACTTTGTAATTACTAATGACATGGATAATTCTAATATTAATATTTCTCAATGAATTTTGAACCAAAATTGATAGGACAACCCTCCCTCTTAGTTCATTTTTATGTTTCTATTTATTAATAATCTTTAAATTACCCTTAATATTAATATCAACGTGGATATTGATAATATTAACACAATAATACCTCTCTTAATATTAATGTATTATTTACCTTAATATTAATAATGTTAAACAAATGAAATATCTCTCACTTATATGTAAAATATCTATTTTTTTAATTACCTTCTACCTCTTTAATTTTATTCGCTATCTGAAATAATTATAAGACTAATAATACTTTATTATATATAAATGTATTTATTCATATATAATCATTTACATGCTCAAGAAGAGAAAATTAATTAGCAAGTAACAAAAAAAAATTCCCCTTTTTAAAAGAGTAATATTAATACCTATTACATCTCTTTTTGCTTCCCTTCATTTTTAAACAATATATTCCCCATCTTTTTAAATGGGGAGTAGGAATATTTTTATTTCTGTCTTAAAAATAACAATGAATAAAGTGATTAAGATAGCCTTTCTTGGGGTAACGTGGAGACTCGCAAATCCTTCCCTTTTTCTTTTAAACTTGATCAAGGAATTATTGGGAGAATGGAAAAGCATCTTTTGAAATATTAAGGAAAAATAATCGATGACAACTTAAATTTTCTCCTCTGTTTTCATTTATTTAGATTTTAATCCTTTTGTTTTCTATTCTTTGGCACTACAATTAAGACAACTTCCACATACACTATGACAGATATGACATAGTATGATAAAAATTAAGTTAAGGTTATTTTTCTGCTCTAATCAATAGAGCTTAAAGAAATATACGGATAGCAATATAGTATTACACAAAATTCTTATTAACATTATAGGCTCTCTTCTTTTTTCTATATATCTATGCACCATATTTAAAACATCTCACCAACTGTGCCCGATTTCCTATTTTAATATTTAAGGAACCCATTCTTATGCTTTTCCCCATTGTTTTGGATGATATTTTTGGTCGGTTTGTATGAAATGCTTTATAATTTAAAATACAAGAGCAATACACACAGGCTTCTATTGTAACCACTCAGGGATACAACCAAGTTTATTTTTGAATTTTTTTAAGAGAGGCAGTAAAAGAGTATTATGTTCGGATGATTATCAGGTGTTAACACTAAGTTGCTGTATACTCCAATTTACAAGGATTCAATGAATCTTTTTTTTTTTTTCAACATTTATTGGATCAATAGTTTTTTGTGCCTCTATTAATGAAGTTGGATTAGAACAACTTTGCAAAAGAATTAATCAATAGTATGGTCAAATGAGAAAATGAGCATCCAATATGATTGGTAGACATTCCTGTCAATTAAAAATATAGCCGTTGATGTTCCCTTCATGTCAACTGTAATAAAATGATGAGGCATGAGTGGATGGTTATAAACTTCACTTGAGAATATAGCAAGTATGGGTTCGCAATCATATATTTCAAACTAAAACTCATCCCAAAGCTAAGATATATGTTTATTCCTATTACCCATTCACCACAGGGACGTAGCATGGTCAAGCCAACTGCAAAGGGCAAGGGCAACAAGTTATCTGCCTCACCCATTTACTCAAGCGATGTTACACCTCTGTGTAAGTTGGGTGTGCGGATTAAACAGCTAATCATCATTTGCAGAGATCAATGGATTTAGACATCAGATTTATGATATCGAAGGAATTTATTTATTGGCATCCTATTAATTGCCAGTTATTAGAACTGAACTTAGTCTTGTTGCTTTACTTTTAGACTTACATAATAAATTACCTTTAACTTGCAGTTTGTTTTTCCTATGCAACTTCTCTTGAATCTGACATGTGATCTGTGCTACGCCACCCACTGACACCTCATGTCGTATTTCACAAATGCACACACACTTTGATAAAATTTTCACACTTCACATTTATGTGTTACCAACTTGAACTGTTTTCTAGAGACTTTCAAAGGGGCCGACTGTAACGAAAGAATTTACTTTCTCCCATCCATATCTTCCATAAATGATAAGACAAAATGTCAGTATTGAGTGGTGGTATAGGTAGAAGGTAAACATCTCTTATTAAATTCTATGGAAGGACACCAAGGCAGCGTGGCCTCTTAGTACAAGCTGATAATGGATTACTATAAGCAATTAATTTCTTTTCGATTGAGTAATGTGGTGGGGAATATTGCAGGAGGCGCCTTGAATGCTAAATTGACTACCACAGCCTGAATGATATCATGGGATAATTGTTTCAAGATGAGCACTTATCCGTCCTTATTCTATTAACTGCATAACTTCCTACGTACCAGACATTAAATCTGAAATAGTGCCAAGGTGCGTACTTCAAACTTGTGTTAGGTTTTATACAACCAACTACTAATAGTCTATAATATTCTTCTTAACCAATGAACAACTATATCTACACAAATAAGTTGTAAGAGTTCAATGCTATTGATAAGTTCAAATACAATCGAAAGAAGCAACTCCAGTACTTCAAGTGACTCCTTTTCCTGTGAGTGATGAAAAACACATTCAACAACCTTGGAACGATGACCAGTCCTTTAATTTATACCATTCTCGTGATAAATAGCAAAGAAATGAGATTATGGATTTACTTCAACCTAAGGAGACAGCCATGGTGAATTGCTACAAGCTACGAAGGCTGGAATGTATGAGGTCTAGCACATAAAATGAAACCCTCGACGCCCTGCATAAGCGATGAAATACTGCTAAAAAGGACGCAAACTTAGGGGTGCAGTATTTTCTGGGCATCTCTTCATGGCTCTCACAACATTTGGTTCGATATTCACCTTCTCAAAGAGAGATTAATGACATAGCACATGCTTTCATTGGTCTCGGTTGTATTTGAAAGAGACTTTTTTTTTTTTTGTAGAAATATCTAAGATGGCATATATCTATGTTTGTATATGATACTCCTGTCACTAGAATATAGTGTGCTGAATTTAATTTGGTTATATGACTGTTTGTATATATGTTTTAGTTGTAACTATATACAATATATAAACCAAAATGAAATATATACTTTTTAGAATTTATGCTTTTCAGATATATGTAATGGCTGTGTGTGTTTGTTTTTTTATGTTTTCTTGTAGCACGTCTGTCTTGATCCATCCAAGTAACAACTCATCTTGAAGGAAAAATATGATTGTTCTTCTACATAAGTTTCCTCTTATGGAAAATAGTTTTAGATTCACCAAAATTTGGTTGCATCTACTTTTTATAACTTACTCACATATCATTGAAGGATTCCCTTGAAAACCAACTTATCTAGTTGTTATTATTTAAATGGTAGATTTCCATGCTAGTTCTATTTTGTGAAAATCTTAAATAACCTAAGATAGCCTATCATTTGGTGGGTTTCATTTAGAGCAATGCACTTGACACAGTCTAAACACACA
Organism: Sequoia sempervirens; assembly: GCA_007258455.2. Classification (NCBI taxonomy): domain Eukaryota; kingdom Viridiplantae; phylum Streptophyta; class Pinopsida; order Cupressales; family Cupressaceae; genus Sequoia; species Sequoia sempervirens. The sequence continues at coordinate 34,869 of VDFB02089839.1, forward strand.
CATTACCCCATACTCTTCCTTGAAGTCTTAACTTGAACATCTCTATTTGTTGACAAATTTATAAGGTGATTCCCTCCCCACTCCACTAGATTTTAAATTTCCATTATAGCAATAAAAATTAGAAACAACCAAACATTCCAAAGGAATAAAACCTCTTCTTTTTTTCACCCTTTTAATTTACAAAAAAAATGCTAACTTTTGTTCAATAAATCACACATGAAGACACAAGGCTTGCTCTCCACCCTACCATAATGGTGTCATGAAGCCTCGTGGGCTCTAGCCATACCCCCAAGCAAGGAATATTTCAACCCAAAGTGATGAATGGGGCCCTCTCAAAGTTTTATGAAAGGAATGGAAATAGCACGACTTTTATCTTACATACATATAGACTCTTCACTCACCATATTCAATAAAAATTCACACAAAAATATCACTCTCTTGCTTAACTAAATAAAGCGAAGATAGAAGTAGTAAAACTTATCTTTGTGCCTTTGATGTTGAACTTTATTCTTTCATCCTTCTTTCCTCTCCAACCAAGCCATCTAGATCACTCTCACTCCTCCTCTCCTCTTCTATTTCTCTCTACCATCTTCTCTATAGTTCTCCAAAAGGAGAAGTGGGTAACAACCCCCTCATTCTTCCTTCCCCAAATATATAGAACTTTCCAAATTTGCAACCCTTGGATGGGGAGTCATAGAGTGTACCTCCCTCCATCAATGAAGGTCCTTTCCCCATTAATGAGAACATGCATTTGGACAACCACTCAAACTTTCCACCCCATCCTCTTCTCAAAATTCGTCACTCCCCATTATGGGAGCTTTTCAGGGGTTAAATCATGTTGTAGGGGCACTATTGTATGCCCACTTAACCCCTACCACTATGGTATAGACCATAGGGGGTCTATTTTTGTACCCTAACCAAAATAATTGATCACAACTCTCAATAAAAGCCCACTCAAAGTTAGCTAGGGATTTCCAAGGCCTAATTCCCCCTTACACCTCACAAGATTCACAACTAAATGCTCTCACAACCTTAGTCTTTCAATACATTAACTTTACTTGTTTCTAGGCCCCCATATGGGGTAAATTTATATCCTCATGAAGAATTCTTTTGATTCACTCTTGATGGTTCTCCTTCTCTTTCTAACACCATTTCCTTCCTACACATTACCAACATGATCGTCAGTATCAAGTGTGTATCACATTAACCTATTCGCTGAATATTCTAAACTTTTAATTATAAAATAATCCATTTAAAATTCAATTCGTATTCCACAGTATACAAGTGCATTCCACCTTCATGGTAGTGACGATAAACAAAATGTAATAATATTTCTCAAACATCACCTTATTTATCATCCACCGTATATCTAATCATTAATTCAAGAAAAACATATAACAATTTAGGGTGGTATTAGGCACATATAATGTGGGGTCTTACATCCCCCTCCCCTTAGCTTAGACTTCCTCCCGGAAGTCATTAAGTTTAGGAAAAGTGATCTCAATATAATAATGCACTTAATTCTACCAGAATATGAATTACTTTACATTTTCGATGAAGGCATCGTAACATTAAATCATTAATCACACATTAAATAAACCCATTTCATGAATCAAACATCTAAATGCTCAAAACAAAATTTTCCACCATAGAACATTTATCCAATGTAGTCACAATATAACAAATATCAGTAGTCATCCATGTACTTAATATTCTTGATATCAATATTTATCCAACACATAAACATCCTTGGATAACCTTTAAGGCTCTGTTTTGCATCATAAACATCACTCATGATGTTAGAGAATATTTTTGTTCCAATAAAAATTCATGTCTCAAGAATAGTAGTCTCAATTTTATTTGTCACCTTCTTTCTCACATAATAGTCAAGTATTTCTACATGTCATTTATTTACACATTTACACATGCATCACAATAATTACACATGATTCACATCACAAGGCTCAATGGGGTCTATAAGGATGGAAATTCTTGGATACCATAGCTAGTAGGAAAGATGGTCTCAAGGCCCTTCTCTAAGGACTCTACCATGCATCTCCTAAGTACCTTCTCTTGTTTGTGTAAGGGGGTTAGCCTCCAAGAGGAAGGTACAAAATGAATAATCATAGAACTAGGGGAAGAATGGATTAATGACCATCCCATACCAGTCCCATTCACAACCCCTTTCAAGTAATTTATAATTCCCCAGCACATCTACTCCCCCATACGACCTACCAAGAACCTCCCTGAGATATGGTAGTTTTTATAGATGTCACATTACACCACACTTGCCAGCGGTTAGCAAACAATGAGAAGCCTCAAAATCGAGAAACATAAAATCATAAACCAATGCTTCAATAATTAGAAAATTATAAATTCAAGAGAAACACTAAATAAAGATCAGTTGCATCTGCATTTCAACATCCCAATCTTAGTTCAAAAACAAAAATTAAATAAGTCTTTGAGGCAATGGACTATGACAACTTTCAAATGGCTAAATAGCCCCAATAAAAGAAATGTAAAATTTAGCACTGCTGGCATATAATAAAACATCAATTAAAAATTTCCAAAATTCATGTCTCAACAATAAAACTTTCACATTACGAGCACCACGTGACTTTGATAAAGCAACCTAAGGGGAGGAGGGGAATGGTGGTTCTCTAACCACATAAGTATAATAGCATGCAATAACTGGTGGTCCTTGACCACATAAATATGAATAACTGGTGGTCCATGACCACATAAATATAAGTAACTGGTGGTCCCTAACCACATAAATATGAATCATTGGTGGTCCCCGACCACTTAAATATAAATCACTAGTGGTCCCCAACCACATAATTATAAGAAACTGGTGGTCCATAAAATTCCATCCTTTACCCATGGGTTATAACATCAAGGAATAGGTTTGCACTATGAACCAACAAGTGTGGCTCTCATATGTGGGGGAGTAGGCCACGGTCAACGTCCATGGGAGGATTACAATGACTCGACATAGATCCTTTGTTAGGACTAGTGACAATTCCCTGAGCTTGTAATTTCCCGATGGGAGAACATGTGCCTCTCAACCCCTATTTACACTAGCTGGCATCGCACTCCCATAAGGGGGGAACCAAATGCTAGGGGTACACATTTACCATACAAATAAGACTAACACAAGGGAATACATCACATTTCATTTAATAAATACACATCTGCACATTTAACATGTTTACATAAACACACAACTAGCTAGCTTACATAAGTTCCATCACAAAGGGTACTCATAAGGGATCGTACTTGACCTCCCTCACCCTTATCCCAAGTCAGATACCCTGTATCCTGTACTTGGGGCACAATACATTTACTGGTTTCACTTTACATGACCTAACACAACACGCTTTACAGAATTCACCATAGAACAAGAGTAGTGCACTTACACATATCCTATTTTGTATAAACAATATTTACTTTTTGTTTCAATTTTTGAAATATCTACTCACTTTGCATAAGTACAAGAAATCACTAGAAGATATGCAACTATAGCTTAGGTATATCATCCCATTTCTTAGAACTTATCAATGCATGGTTTTTCACATTATTAACACAAATGTTGATACACCCATACACACTTTATTTTCTTTACACAATGTTCACTTTGTTAACATCTATCCATTGCATACTTGTAAAATAAATTGTCATATAATTCACAATTGTAATTTAGGTAATACTCAATTTTCCTACAATTAGCAATACATGGTACACCACACTTCCTAACTTACTAACAACACATTTATGATCAAAATTGTTTTTCTATATATATCCATACCACTCTTCCCCTTTTATTCAACTATATTTGTTATGTTCACCAACATATCAATATGGGTAATTCCATGATATTTTCTCAACATGCTAAGAAAAAATTCCTACTTAATAAAGAGTAGAGTCAACCATTTTCATTTGAAACATTACAGTATGAGAAAATAAGGCACACTCAATGCATAAAACACATGATAATTCATAAAATAGTGATTCTTACAAGTCATTAATATCCTTTTACAAGACTTGCATTTTGCTATCTGTGGTCGAACCATTTAATCACATGTTATAACCATCATTTTTATAATCACAGTTCTATCTAACCTCATAAAGCTGCACAACGAGTAAAAGCCTTAAAAATTTTACCTACTTTGAGGTTTTCTCCATACATTTGGGTGCTAATGTTCTTCCATCAAAGAGTAAACATAGTCAATGGCATAGAATTCACAACATTAATTGGAGGTTTTACAAGTCTACTTTAGTGTCTCTAATCTATATATTTTAACTTTCCCATCACATAATACACCATGAACCACACATAATTCATTACTTAATTTAAAACTTCATACAATTGATTATTCAATCCTGATGACGTGCACACAACCTTCAAGTTCAACATGTAGTTGTGTGTGTTATTACTTCATATGCATGGCATGCATCCTTTCTTATTTGGGAGGCAACAAGTCTCCTAAGGAAGTAGTAATAACATGAGTTCAAGATAATGTTTTAACTCCAATTTCTCATTTAACAAGGTCTCATGTCACAAATCTTTTTAATGTTTACTTATTACAAGGGGATAGTTTCAACACCATATTTATTGGTCCTCAACAATCTTATCTTAATTTTATCCTTCTATTGCCTTCACTTTTGACTTAAATCATAGAAACCCTATTATTTCGTTTACTATTTAATCTTTAAACAATAGAACATAATAGTTTGATAGTTTTTATAGTTACATTAAGTGAACTAGGTCACCGTTTACTTGCGAAAGTGCTTAATTAGCTCTAAATTTTCATCATTTTAATTCAAGGTAGAATTTAATTTTTACCACTCTTCCAAGTTAAACTTACAATAAAAAAACAAGGCTTGATCATTAGTTGATGTTATTATCCATGAAATTTTTACCTACCAATTATAAGGTGAATCATTAGTGGCTTCACAAGAACACAAATTAAGTCCTTACGTGTAAATTAAAATCTAGAGTAATAGGATAGGCTAGACTATTTGTGTCTTAGGCATATCAGGTAGTGTTTCATGGGTGTCTCAAATCCATACCCAAATTATGAGCAATCCCTTAGACTTAGGTCCATCCATTTACACCTTTAAAGTTTAATTATGATCTTTGATAGTATTTTAAATCCAAAATGTATGGAGTGCTCAAATCGTACTCAATACAAGGTCAAGAGGTTTTCTATTGTCTTCACTCTTGTTATCATTTTGATTTAATCAATTTAGGGGTTTATAACTTTAGGATCATTTAATTACAACCCTTAACGCATTACTCCTTTATGGTCATATAATTATTTTCTCTTTACTAGTTACATGTTTCCATATGCAGTTATGATGTTCCCTCCTCAATTCATACCACAATTTGCATAATAAAATATGTTGCTTCCTAAACACCCCAAATTTTAAGAAGTTATGACATTACTATATTTAAGAATTATGGTCCTAAGAAGTCAACAAAGGTAGTGCTCCTCTAATAATACACATTGTGATGACTTATTCACGTATTTTAAGAAGCTATGCTTGAGAAGCTTCATTTTATCTTTCTAAGGTTCAAGGAAATTTAATGTTAAGAGACTAATTAATGCCATAACCTTTGCTAAATGGTCCAATATGTAACTCAAGTCATTCACCTTATTTACTTGAAATGACAAATTGAGTTTAGATTGGGGTTTCTTGAATAAATACTTTGTTGACCCATTTATAATGGTCAATTCTTGATCCTTTAGGATTTTACAAACTAGTTGGGTTGGATAATTATCACTAAGTTCTTGTTTATTGCACCATTTAAGTCCCTTAAAATTCCCCTTATGAACATTTTATTCTGACTGTCACATGAGGTGGTTTTCCCATTTATCCACACACTCACACTAATTAATTCTTAATTTAATCCCAAAGTTCCCTAGTGTTACAACCTAGGGCTCTGATACCAAGTGTCATGCCCGTAAACTTCACTAGGAAAAACACAACATTTTTCTTACATACATATAGACTCTTCACTCACCATATTCAATAAAAATTCACACAAAAAATATCACTCTCTTGCTTAACTAAAGAAAGTGAAGATAGAAGTAGTAAAACTTATCTTTGTGCCTTTGATGTTGAACGTTATTCTTTCATCCTTCTTTCCTCTCCAACCAAGCCATCTAGATCACTCTCTCCCCAACAACACTCCTCCTCTCCTCTTCTATTTCTCTCTACCATCTTCTCTATAGTTCTCCAAAAGAAGTGGGTAACAACCCCCTCATTCTTCCTTCCCCAAATATATAGAAGTTTCCAAATTTGCAACCCTTGGATGGGGAGTTGTAGAGTGTACCTCCCTCCATCAATGAAGGTCCTTTCCCCATTAATGAGAACATGCATTTGGACAACCACTCAAACTTTCCACCCCATCCTCTTCTCAAAATTCGTCACTCCCCATTATGGGAGCTTTTCAGGGGTTAAATCATGTTGTAGGGGCACTATTGCATGCCCACTTAACCCCTACCACTATGGTATAGACCATAGGGGGTCTATTTTTGTACCCTAACCAAAATAATTGATCACAACTCTCAATAAAAGCCCACTCAAAGTTAGCTAGGGATTTCCAAGGCCTAGTTCCCCCTTACACCTCACAAGATTCACAACTAAATGCTCTCACAACCTTAGTCTTTCAATACATTAACTTTACTTGTTTCTAGGCCCCCATATGGGGTAAATTTATATCCTCATGAAGAATTCTTTTGATTCACTCTTGATGGTTCTCCTTCTCTTTCTAACACCATTTCCTTCCTGCACATTACCAACATGATCGTCAGTATCAAGTGTGTATCACATTAACCTATTCGCTAAATATTCTAAACTTTTAATTATAAAATAATCCATTTAAAATTCAATTCGTATTCCACAGTATACAAGTGCATTCCACCTTCATGGTAGTGACGATAAACAAAATGTAATAATATTTCTCAAACATCACCTTATTTATCATCCACCGTATATCTAATCATTAATTCAAGAAAAACATATAACAATTTAGGGTGGTATTAGGCACATACAATGTGGGGTCTTACAATAAAGATGAAGAAAAGACTAAGTGGTTCAATAGATGTGATGAAGCATATGGAACATTGTGTTTTTAGAAACTCTATTTGGTAATCAAGATTCTATGAGGGGTCATATGTTAGAAAATGAGCTAATCAATATAAGTCCCAACAACTTCAAGATTTATTCACAAAAATGAATTCACTAAGGTTGTAGTTAAAGAAATGTGGAATTTAAAAGAAAGATGAATACCTGAGTATTCAATATTTGTTTCTACCTTCTATTATATTTTTAATATATATTGGAGTATATATTATATATTAAATTAGCATTTGATATATTAAATTAATTTTGTGCTAAAGACATGGGTATCTTGATTTTTATTTATATTTATAATAAATTTATTTATTTTCTTATTAAAAAATTATTGGTTCAAATAATTCATATATTTAGTTTTAACATAAAAACATAATAATGAAGATGTAGATAAAGTTTACTTTTATTTATTTATTTTAATTATTTAATTATATTTTTTAAATTTTAATATGTAAAATATCTTAAATTTATTTTCAATTTTTTT
>VDFB02089840.1:0-20136 GCA_007258455.2 Sequoia sempervirens
TACAACTTAAGTCTCTTTAAATAATTCATTAACTAGCCCTATTTTCCTTGCATTACTAGTCAGTCCCATGCCTTTGGTCTTCATAAAATTTCTTTATGTGGGTCTTGGAAATATTTCATCTTAAAGTCCTCAAGAAAATTTCCTTAGTGTTGAAATATTTAATTAAAATCCTAAGTTTGAGGTTTACCTTTGCCTTTATCACATTTAAGTCCCTCAATGCCTAGGCAAAGTTCAACATGATCATGTGTAAGGCATCACAATTCAAAGTTCATAGTGTAAAAAGTAATGTGTGATGAGCATACACTTGAAGAATATTTTGGGGATATGTGTTCATCCTCCATTTCATTGCAAGGGCTCTATGCATCGTAGTTTGTATCTCTTGAAGGAAGAAAGTACGATGTGAGCTAATTACTCCAGATTGTGACACATGCTTGCATCTTAATACAACATGCAACCCCAATGCATCGCAATTCATATTGAAGAGGATCCCAAAGTAGAATATTCTTTGCTAGGTGTCCACATGATATCTCAACATATAGGTTCAACATATAGGTGATGTAATAGCATATGATTGCATCACAAAGACATAAGCCATCACAGTTTCATCTCCAAATGTAGAAAAGGGTGGTGAATTTTTTTTAAGATGACAGAGGACGCATGGTGTTTCTAGAAAAGATAAATCTAAGGAGGTTAAGAGAGATTTATCCCAGTTTATGGAGGATGACCTCATGACCCAATTCCTTGGTGCTAAGAAAGTTGGGAAGTATGCACCAGGTGAAAGAATTTTGTTAGATCACTTGCATGATACTGTGAGATAAATTGGGGATATCACTAGGCTTTAGAGTGGTTAGGATTTATTCAACTATGCTTATAGAAGATCAAATGAACCTCATCCATCAAATAATTTGTGGATTTATGATTTGGGAAAACATACTGTGCCTAATGTGTTTGTTGATGTTGATTTGATAAAAGCACTAGCAAAGTGCTATGATCCAAATGATAGAGTGATCAAAAGAAAGAAAGGTTCACCCTTGCTGGATATTATCAGACAATAGATTGTAAGAACCTTTCGTTTGAATCCATTTTCCACATTATCAATCAACTTTGGAGTACTCTATAGAGTGTGAAAATGATAAGTATGGATACATAACTCATGTATTGCCTAGACACCAGAGAAGAGATATAGGCACAAATAGGGTGAGGTATTCCCCTAAGGAGGTGGAGCCTTTTAGCAATAATTATTTGAGGACTACTTCAAAAACACATACTATGTGTTTTTTTAGGTGTTGGGGAAGAGTAATGACTTGAGAGTGCTAATATATCTAATGATGCTAGCTCTAGATGTTCAAAGCAAGGATGTGAATAGAGATTTTTATTATACAACTTTTCTTATAGAGTAAATTCATAAACAGTTGACAAGTTTGAAGGAACCTAATGCTCCACTACATTTTACATATTATTCATTATTATTGCACATGATTTTATGGAGTGGTGAGAAAGCTTGGATGAAGTTCATGGATTTGAGGACAAAGGATGAAAGGAGCAAGGATTTTCTTGTGTAGATATGTACACATATATGGGACGAAAAGTGTCATGATTCAAATTATACATTCCTAGACAATCTTGGTTGCAAGCCCACTAAGAGGATTTCTATGAACATAAAGAAAATTGTGAGGCCTCTTCAATTCAACCCCCAGACCAAGGTTAAGCATAATTAGGGTGAATAGTACTTGCATACAACTTGTACAACTTTTAGGGTTTATGATGAACCTATGCAACTTCAATGCCTACTAATTTATCTACTAGATATACTTTCTTTCATAGAAATTATGTGGCATATTTATAGCATGGATAAAGAAAATTTCAGCTTGGCCAAAAAGGGATCATTTATCCCAGAGCAATTTAAATTTTCTCATTTCACAATAACATCAAAAGAAGGGTTGTATAATTTCTCCAAAATGTTGAAAAATTTTAATATGAAAGTTGAGAAGATCATAAATTGTGACCCAAAAGGTTTTATAGATGCAAAAAGAAAGGAGAGAGGAAGTTCTAGCTTCCATCACTAATTTCTTTATATTGAGGATGTTATAAGGAATTTTTCAACATATGCAAAATTCAATGCAAGGAAACATGCTTGGATTCACATAAATGAAGTTGAAGATCAGAGGTTCAAAGTGAATCTACTTTATGTGAGCCTTAGTGTCAGATTCAAGATATTTTTCAAAAGGAAATGAAAATGTTAGAAGAATATGACAGTGGGAGTTTTATGAACATGATAATGCAAGTAGAGGAAACTACAAAGAAGAAAAGAGAAGATGAGATGGCTAAATTGTAAAGTAGGCCAACTCAATAATCTTCCCAAGCCCCATCTATCCAACTTATGGGAATTGAGGATAGACTAGTGGTTCATCCACTTGTAAAGTATGCCAAAGAAATTGGAGAAGGAAATACCATGGAAGAATAGTCAATTGAGCTCATCCTAGAGGAAGAGAAGATTCATCAAAGGATCCCCTCCCCTCAAGTCAAGGATGAGATGGACGAGTGTGTTCCAACAAAGAGTATGATCACCAATTTGTATGATGAGAATAATCTAGCTGAGGACATTAGGCTAAAAGCCTATGCAGATTTTATGAATGATTAGTCCTTTATGCAAACAAAATAATTTAAGGAATTTGTTATTTAGGTGAAAAGTGTTGATTATAAGGAGAGAATTGAAAAATCCAAAGGAGGGAGTGGATCCCTCACATCATGAGGAGATTGAGCAACAAGTAGGAACTCAAATTGAAAACGAAATTGCTAACATATCCCCTACTGAATGAAGGTAGTTGGTCAAGGAAAGTGGAATTCTTTTATTGCTAGGATGGGATTTGACATCCACCATTGCTCAAGACACAATAAGGAATGATGTTGAAGCATTTATATTTTAAGGGCAATACGATAATGTTGTATTTGGCTCAGGATTCAACCCAATACTTCATATATTGGCAATTTGGTCTATAACACCAAATACAAGGAAACCGAGGGTAATTAGGTTAGTTGAGGAGATTATAGGAGAAGTTGTTATTAAAAGAGCATCAAAAATCACCCCCACTCAAGAAAAAAAATTGACTACCCATGCTACCATGTTGAGTGATGACACAGTAGAGATAGAACAATAAATATATGATCAATTCAGAAAAATTTAAGAGAATCCAAAATTCCTCAAAAGAGGTTAGCAGTACCATGAATTAATGCCCCTCTACCATCCAATTCCTCACAGGAGTTTTCTTTACAAGATAATGAGATATTATCTCTGAGGATAAAAGATTAAAAGAGGATCTAGACATGGTGAGAGAGAGTGAACAAAACGCTAGAGAAGAGGCTAGGATTTTATTGATGATATTCTAGGACATAGGATTGCTTGTATTTTGCATAATCTTTACAATGTTTGGAGTATGTTTAAGAATATGCATGAAGCATAGAAGAAGCATCTTGAAATTCAAGGAAATTTTCAAAAAAATGGGAGAAAATGGAGCATGAGGGAAGATGCCATAAAGGAGATGATGAAAAGTGTAGATGTTGATTTTGAGACTCCCACAAACTTGCCTGATATTCTTCAAGGAATTGGATTATTAGGAGATATTTTTGTATTTCAAAGCAAGTTAGATATTCAGTTCAAGGGAAAGTGGAAAATTTTTAAGACATGGAAACCAATGGGATGCAAGCCCAAGATTCTCAATGATGCAGGTGAGTTAAAGTCTTACAAAATGGAAGGAAGAGTTTGGGGGCATAGTTACTTCATTGTCAACATACATTTACAAAGATGGAAAACTAGAGTTGGTATTGTCGAACAACTGTATTGATGATTTGTTCAAAATGGAGGTGAGCTTGGACACCTATGCAAGAGAGGCTAGGACTATCACATATGCAAGATATCATGTGCACAACACTAAGGTGCAAAAATTGCTTTCTTTTAGTTGGCCAACTAAAGAGGAATACAACGCATGGCTTGAGAAGTTTACATAGTGAGTCTAGCTTCAAATTATGTTTAAGTTGTTTCCTCCTAATTGTTGAGGAGGAGTTGGTTTTTGTCTTTTCTGCTTATGCTTTTGGTTCCCAGAATTTTGGAGGATAAAGAGGGTGAAGAAAACAGGAATATTCAGTTACAGTACCACCACCTTCTACAATGAGCTCTTTTCGGAAAATAGGAGATTCTTCTACAACTACATTGAAATAACTTTTTTATTATATTGGATTTCCCTCCCCATAGGTAGTTGTAGTCATATTTTGTATTGTATTAATATGTCAAATGAATATGTGACATGTGTAAAATGAGCCTAAAGCTTGTTTTTCTCCCTTGTATAAAAGGGAATTTAGGGCCATTTGCATGAGATCTTGGAGAAACTTTTGTATTACAGAGCATATTGAATAAAGTTTATACTTTCGGTCTAGGAAATTGTCTGATTCTAAAATTGTCTGTAATTTGCAAGTTTTTGTATGATAGTACTAGCATTAATTTGAATGTACAATGGCATGATTTCAATGCAATTATCTCATGTATACTTTATACAATTTATGAATGAAAGTTGATTAAGGACCCTTTCATTTATCTTCATAGTCTTTCATGTGTTGAATGTTTTTGTTATAGCTTTTACTTAAGAAGTAAATTAATTATTCTTTAATGGGAATGTTAAATTATATGAATGCATGGAAGGATTTGTAAGTAGAGTTGGTTAGAAGTCTCGAAGTGTAGTAGTTTAAGTCTTTACTGCAAAGTTGTATGATGTTTCAGGAAGTTATTGTTATACAAGTCTTAATTGCATTCATTTTAACTCCTACCCTAGGGCAAGGTTGTTAGGAAAACGTGTCTTGTACACCTTGCATAATATATTTAATGTAATTATTCTTGGGCCACTTTATGTTGCATGTAACATTGGGACATAAGTTAAGTTGCTAAAATGTAACTATTTAATATTGGAGAAAATAAATAAATAAAGTGTACCCAATATTAAATATGGGGACATGGTTTTGTGTATTACCACTTGGTGGTTTTGTGGGAGCTTGCTTCTATTAAAGCAACCACAGAGGTAGTTGTTTAGGTTGGTAAGTTTGCATGTTAGCTCTGGTTAGCATTTGTGAGGGTTTGAAGCATGGCATGGGATTTTTGGTTGCATGCTTGTTCACATGAATTTCTTGGAGAGGGCATGTTGCTTCAATGGTGTTCATGGAGACTCTAAAGATGTATTGCAATCTTTATTGCTGAATAATACATGAGAGATGGATGCTTTTCGAGGCTGGGTTTTTCCCTCTTGAGGATTTTCCCATGGTATATCTTGCGCAATATTTTCATGTGTATGTTGTCTATTCTCTTGCATGTGGATCCTGAATACTTAGTTGCATAGATTTCTCTTTTGGGTTATGTGGAAATTGTCTTTAAATGGCTTCAAGTTTCCAACAAGTGGTATCAAAGCCATGGTTGTGGTTGAATAACCCTTGGTTGAGGAAAATCTTGTTTAAGTTTGAATCTATGTAATGCATGAGAGAATCAATGACATGGAAAGATATGAAGGTTTTGCAGGTTGTGAGAAATTTTGGGTGAAATGGGTTTCTTGGTTTTGCATTCAAGTGGGAGTTTTGTGGGGGAAAAATTATAGATGACCTTCTGGGACAAAATGGACCTCATAGTTGGATTTGGGTTGGGTTAAAGACAAATTTTGATATATAATTCAACCTATTTTGGAGAAGTTAAAAAAATGCAAACTTTTTTTTAAATCCCCATTTGTGGTGGTCGTATCAAACGCCCTTTTACTGGAAGTTTAAAAAATATATATTTAGCCTGCTGGGTAATGAAAAATTCCTCAAGAAAAATAAAAAGCTAGAAATTAAAAATTAAAATTTAAAAAAATTAAATGTTTTGGGGAGGGCTGACCCCTCCTCCCCCGCCCCCACCTTCCTGCATCACCGCGCATGTAGGGCGGATGACTTCCGCCTGACACCCCGCCAGGACGAGGGTGGCCAACCCCACTAACACCCCAGGACGCTAGGTGATGACCCCCGGCTTCATGCAGTACCATTGCAAATGGTAGATCCCCTCGCCTCAACAGGAATCACCGCCCCACATGGGGATAAAAATCTTTTATTAAAAAATTTTAATTTTTTTTTTTTAAATCCACCAATTTAAAAGAAATCCATCGGACTCCAAAATGCATTAAGTTGGGTTTAGTTTGTTGGTCAGGGCTGAAATAAGGAGGGAGTATAATTTTTTTAAATGGAAAATTAAATTGGATTGAAATCCATTTTGGATTTTGCCATCGCCCAGGTGGTGGTGCCACTGGCCAGCCACCGGTGGTCCACCTTGGAGCCACCAGTGTTCATTTTATAGTCAAATTGGACATTTTTTGTTCCTGAGGGCATAAATTTTGCCTAGGTGCTCCGTTTTTCGACTTCTTGGACTCGTTGGAAAGGTGACTCAGAGCTCTATGCTGTGGTGATAAATATTTTTAGTGTTTTACTTGGTCAAAGTCAAGTGTTCTATTTGAGCTTCAAGAGGTGATATCAGGTGCATACGAAGTTAGACTTTGGACATCAAATAATCGACAAAAAGCTTGTTCAGAGCACTACACAATGGATCAGGTTTGGATTTATTTTAGCATAGTTTATTTGTTGTAATACCACTTGGTGGTTTTGTGGGAGCTAGCTTCTATAAAATCAACCACAAAGGTAGTTGTTTAGGCTGGTAAATTTGCATGTTAGCTCTAGTTAGCATTTGTGAGGGTTTGAAGCATGGCATGTGATATGTGGTTGCATACTTGTTCACATGAATTTCTTGGAGAGGGTTTGTTACTTGAATGGTGTTCATGGAGACTCTAAAGATGTTTTGTAATATTTATTGAGGAATAATACATGAGAGATGGATGCTTTTGGAGGTTGGGGTTTTCCCTCTTGAGTGTTTTCCGAAGGTAAATCTTGTGTCATATTTTCATGGGTATGTTGTATATTCTCTTGCACGTCGATTTCAAATACTTAGTTGCATAGATTTCTCTTTTGGGTTATGTGGAAATTATCTTTAAATGGCTGCAAGTTTCCAACAAGTGGTATTAGAGCCATGGTTGTGGTTGAATAACCCTTGATTGAGAATTTTTTTGTTTAAGTTTGAATCTGCATGCATTGCATGAGAGAATCAAAGACATGGAAAGATATGAGGGTTTTATATGTTGTTTATTGCAGATTTGAAGATTTTGGGTTTTCTATTTTGATAGGTTGTTTACATATTTGGGGTGTGAGAAATTATGGGTGAAATGGGTTTCTTGGTTTTGCATTCAAGTGGGGGTTTTGTGGGGAAAAATTTATAGATGACCTCTTGGGAAAAAATAAACCTCATAGTTGGATTTGGGTTGGCTGAGAGATGAATTTTGATATATAACTCAACCTATTTTGGAGAAGTTGAAAAAAATGCAATTTTTTTTTTGTAAAATCCCCATCTCCCAAGCTGTACATATGTCTTTTTTGTTTCTCGAAAAATTAGAAAAAAAAATATTTACCCCATCGTGTGAAAAAATTCCTGCAAAAATGAAAAATGTTAGAATTTTTTTATAAATATTTAAAGCTTTGGGAGGGGTGACTAATTCCTCCCCCATGCCTTTGTCATACCCTACGCTTCATGAAAGCAATCGGCCACCGGTAGGTTAAGCCGCCAATCGTAGGTCCCTCATGGTCGAGGAACTCTGCCCCTTACTGTGATAAAATATTTTATTAAAAATTTAAAAACTTTTTAAAAAAACTACTAATTTAAAAGAAACTCACGACTCCAAAAATGCATTAAGCCTCTGGCTAACTGGGCTTGGCTTGGAAATAAGGAGGGAGTATAAATTTTAAAATGGAAAACAAATTGATTGAAATCCATTTTGATCAAACCACCAGATGGTACTCGCCAGCCTTAATTAGGGCCACCCTCGGGGCCATCGCTGTTCATTTCCGAGAATAAATTGGACATTTTTTGTTCCCAAGGGCATAAAATTTTCCTAGGTGCTCCGTTTTTTTACTTCTTAGAATCGTTGGAAAGGTGACTTAGAACTCTATGCTGTGGTGATATATATTTTTTTATATTTTATAGTATTGACAATGTTTTACTTGGTCAAAGTCAGGTGTTCTATTTGAGCTTCGAGAGGTGTTATCAGGTGCATACAAAGCCAGACTTTGGACTTCGAATAGTCGACAAAAAGCTTGTTCAGAGCACTACACAGTGGATTAGGTTTGGAGTTATTTTGGCATGGTTTATTTGCTCTAATACCACTTGGTGGTTTTGTGGGAGCTTGCTTCTATAAAAGCAACCACAAAGGTAGTTGTTTAGGATGGTAAATTTGCATGTTAGCTCTGGTTAGAATTTGTGAGGGTTTGAAGCATGGTGCATGATATGTGTGGTTGCATGCTTGTTCACATGAATTTCTTGGAGAGGGCTTGTTGCTTCAATGGTGTTCATGGAGACTCTAAAGATGTATTGTAATCTTTATTTCTGAATAATACATGAGAGATGGATGCTTTTGAAGGCTGGATTTTTCCCTCTTGAGGGTTTTCTCAGGGTATATCTTGTGTCATATTTTCATGGGTATGTTGTCTATTCTCTTGCATGTGGATTCTGAATACTTAGTTGCATAGATTTCTCTTTTGAGTTATGTGGAAATTATTTTTAAATGGCTGCAAGTTTCCAACAAGTGGTATCAAAGCCATGGTTGTGGTTGAATAACCCTTTGTTGAGAAAAATATTGTTTAAGTTTGAATCTATTCATTGCATGAGAGAATCAAAGACATAGAAAGATATGAGGGTTTTGTAGGTTGTTTATTACAAAACTGAGGGTTTTGGGTTTGCTGTTTTGATGGGTTGTTTACAGATTTGGGGTGTGAGAAATTTTGGGTGAAATGGGTTTCTTGGTTTTGCATTCAAGTGGGGGTTTTATGGGGGAAAAATTAAAGATGACCTTCTAGAACAAAATGGACCTCATAGTTGGATCTAGGTTGGCCGAGAGACGAATTTTGATATAATTCGACCTATTTTGGAGAAGTTGAAAAAAATTGCAATTTTTATTTTGTAAAATCCCCATTTCGCAGGCCATACAAACATCTTTTTTATTTCTTGGAAAATTGAAAAAAAAAATTTACCCCATCGCATGAAAAAATTCCTAGAAAAATAAAAGGCAAGAAATTAAAAATAAAAAATAAAACAGTTTTTAGGGCTGAAACCCCACTTCACAAAGTTTGTCGTATTCTTGCGGCGCTTCCATTGTATCGACACCTTTGTAGACGCTAGGTGGATCGACTCGCCTACAGGTACCGGGCCAACAGTTAAGATGTCGATGGTAGGTCCCCATCCGGTTGGGGAACTGTCAGGCCCCCACGGGGGATAAAAATATTTTATTAATTTTTTTAATTTTTTTTAAATCCACCAATTTAAAAGAAATTATCCGGACTCCAAAATGCACTAAGCTAGGTTTAGTTTGCTGGTCATGTCCGAAATAAGGAGGGAGTATAAAATTTGTAAATGGAAAATTAAATTGGATTGAAATCCATTTTGGATTTTTCCACCACCCAGGTGGTGGCGCCACTGGCCAGCCACCGATGGACCACCCTAGGGCCACTAGTGTTCATTTTATAGTCAAATTGGACATTTTTTGTTCTTAGGGGCATAACTTTCACCCAAATGCTCCATTTTTTGACTTATTGGACTCATTGGAAAGGTGAATCAGAGATCTACGATATTGTGATAGATATTTTTCTAGATTTTGTAGTATTGATAGTGTTTTTCTTGATCAAAGTCAAGTGTTCTATTTGAGCTTTGAGAGGTGATATCGGGTGCATACGGAGTCAGAATTTGGACTTCGAATAGTTGACAAAAAGCTTGTTCAGAGGACTACACAGTGGATTAGGTTTGGTGTTATTTTGGAATTATTTATTTGTTGTAATACCACTTGGTGGTTTTTTGGGAGCTTGCTTCTATAAAAGCAACCACAAAGGTATTTGTTTAGGTTGGTAAGTTTGCATGTTAGCTCTGGTTAGCATATGTGAGGGTTTGAAGCATGGCATGGGATGTGTGGTTGCATGCTTGGTCACATGAATTTATTGGAGAGGGCTTGTTGCTTCAATGGTGTTCATGGAGACTCTAAAGATGTATTGTAATCTTTATTACTAAATAATACATGAGAGATGGATGCTTTTGGAGGCTGGGTCCCAGGGTATATCTTGTATCATATTTTAAAGGGTATGTTGTATATTCTCTTGCATGTGGATTCTTAATACTTAGTTGCATAGATTTCTCTTTTGGGTTATGTGGAAATTGTCTTAAATGGCTGCATGTTTCCAACAGGCACTAGTCTCTTGCATTTATGTAACAATCTCCATGGTCTCACACTTAAAGAACAATGACAAATATTACTTTTAGTTTGAATTATTTGATAATTTGATGTTGTTGTATGTTATCTTGCTATGAATTGTTTAAAAGCTTAAAGGAGCTTGATCTTTAATTTTCATAATCATCAAGCAAATCTACTGAGAACATATATGCTTATTAAAGTATTTAGGGTAAATGAGAAGGAGATCTTTTATAATATTGTTGGAAACACAAGGGAAAACAATTGAGAGGGGGGGTGAATCAGTTGTCATAGAAATTCAAACTTATTAACCCTTATTATCAGATCTGATTAATAATCATGAAAGCATAAATCATCAATACATCAAAAGCACACATAACACCAAGATTTTTTTATGTGGAAACCCTGTTAGGGGAAAAACCACAGTTGAGGTTAGTCCACAAGATTATACCCTATTAAAAGTATAAAGAATGAAATGGGGAATGCACATGCATTTAGGAACACTGCCTAGAGCTCACTGCTCAATTACAACAAGGCTTACTACCCAAGGGAAGACACACTATCTTACAGAAACATTCGAATTACATCTGCAGGGATTTGAACTGACAAAGTAGCATCTACTCATGCTTGATTACAGTTTTGGTTAAGCACATGAAAACTTCTTAACTCTTCTTCACTCTTCTTCACACTTTATTCTTCCCTTGAATGATTTAGAACATTCTTCATGCACAAACTCTTTTTCAAATGGAATAAACAATCACTAATATATATCCGCAACTAGGAATTACATCACCACATGTCAGCTTCAACAAAATAATAAAATGATAACAAACTGTTAGCCTAAATCAATAACAATTTTTAATGTGAAACAACCAAGGTCGGCCGCAACATAGTGAAGACCTAAAATAACATCCTTGAACATGAACCACTCTCAAAATTTTTTCCTTGAACATCCACAACACACTACAATCACCCTGTCGGCCATGAACATGAAAAACATTAACACACAAGAGAAAATCAACAATCGTGAGCACAACGATCAATGCAGACGTGCAACACATATAGAGCATGATCTAGAAACATCCACAAACATTATGAATCACCAAAGAAGCATCTATAACAATTGAACTCACTGGAATCATATCATCTTCATTCAAGAACACCAACTGAAGTAACAAAAAAACTATCAAAACACAAATCTTCATAACTTGATCAAATCTTCACATGGATCTCTGAAACTTAGTGTGGATAAACTAGATATAATTAACAAGAAACCCTTTATTCCACAACCTTTGATCATCAACGTACTAAACTTACCAATAGACTAAACTTCACTTCACCACTGACAATCGACAACTCATTTCATTACAATTTTCTCAATATCCTTGACATATATAGCCTCTAATGTCTTCAAGGCTAATAGTGTTGACATAAATGATAACCACATATCAGCAACACAACCACAATATCCAACAATCTCCCCCTTTGGAATTCATGGAAACATATGAAGTTAAAAACACCATCAATGCAACTAACTCATAACACTTACTCCCCCTTAGGTTCTAAATTTTTTCTCCTCAACTCTTTCTCATGACTCTTCTCCCCAAATAATTCACAACTTTTCACATTACTCTTCTCCCCCTTTGACATCAATGAAAAATATGTCTTTCCACACAAGCTCTGAACCACATATCTGAACACAACCACAACATCCAACAAATATTGTAAGGGATCATCCTCCTAGGTCTTGCAGAGCCTAAAGTGCAAAGGGAAAGTTTTATCCAACTTTCTCCTAGTTGTTGGCCAATCCCTCAAAGTATTTTATCATTAGATATGGAAATTCTATATATTATTTTGAAGATCAGGTTGGGAATTAAAAAATGCGAATAACTAGTTATAGTTGTTATAATATAGTCTTTACCTAACCAAGCATCTTATAATTTTTTGTTCCATCAAGATTTTAATTTTGGACACCACATCCTTGAACATGTCAAATTTATTTTCTCGTTGCTTCCCAAGGATCTATGAAAACCTAGAACTATAACTCTATATTTCTAACAATTAATCCTTGAAGTGACATGTTACCAAAAGGAACCCCAATTTATTTCTCAATTTAGATTACCCTTTACTATGTAATTTACTTCTTGTAGATTATTAAATATTGAATCTTCTATCTATAGAGCTTTAGAAAATTTTCTTTTAAAATATAATATTTTATGTCAAATATGTGTTGACTTTCTCATCCTCAATGCTCTATCAAAAACCCCAACCAAAAAGCACAACGCTATAAGAAATATCTTTCTATGAGCCACCCTTTAATGGATCAATTATAATCTGACATAAACATAAGAGATTTGCAATCCACCCTTCTAAATGATCACCTATAGTGTAACACATGTGAAAAATATCTATGAACCACCCTCTAATGGATCAACTATAATGTGACATACATATAAGATATATGCAACCCACCCCTTTGATGCATCACCCACAATGTGGCATACAAAATTTATATGCGAGCTACTCTAATGGATCACTTACAATATGAAAAGTGTATAAAATAGTTTGAGGCACCTCTTTGAAGGATAACCTATAGTGCAAACATACACAAGACTTCTATCAACCACTCCTCTGAATGGGCCACGTGTAGTGTAACACTTTCACAAACCCTTTATGTGGTGATAACTCACTCGTTGTAATCCAAGCTCTAATACCATGATGTAGTCATGTGTAGAGGGTCTGATAAAAGGATTTACAAGCATGCAACCATAACCCCTAGATCTAAGTAATGAACATCCATATATAATCAATATGCAAGCTATAACAAATACACAACAACTACATAGAGAAAATGGTGACATTATTTATCCATAATAATCATGTAAATCTATTAGGGTGTTGTAGTTAGGTATTTTAACCTTATAATAGTTACAAACTAAAAGGACTTATAACTCAGTACAATAGACCTCAATAAGAAATCATTCTCACTCTACATGAGTTAAAAAATAATTTGGCAACACGAGATTATTATAAATTGTTAATCCATTGCTTACTCCACAAGAAATGCACAATTAGATCCTCACTTATGTGACTTTGAACTTCTAAACTCAATTACTTGGATTACACTCAAATCTAGCATCCTTCCTTGAATCTTCAATTTTACTATGAACTATCACATCATGTTCTATCCTTTCACCTCTAATATCACTACTCAAATGAGTTCAAACCCTTGATTTATATTTCAATCCCATAAAAAACCTGTTACAACTATTCAATGAAGAAAACTCATTAAGACCTAATCCCAATGTTAATTTAGATTAGCCATATGAAACATAAATAATTTATAACCTCTTTTAACTAATTCCTAGACATAAGAAACCCTTACTTATTTGAGACCATGAAATAAGTTATTTTAAGATCCATATAACCCGAAAGTACCAAATGCATACACTTGTACCTCAAGAATGATTCCAACTGGACATTTCCCTTATCACAAGTCATGAGATGTGTCCCTCTTATCCTCCATGTAAAATAGACAACTCGAATTTGAATAGTTAAACTTTGCACCAACTCAAATAATTATATAAGGAATAATTAAACTCAATAATGTCAGTAAAGATAAGAAACGTTGTCCAAAGTGCATTCATTTTTTATTTTCAATTAATTAATAAATACAGTCAAAGATGCAATCTATTACCTGCATAGACAATTCCCTGTTATCTACCCATTTCAATTTTGTACTGGTTTTGGTGGATGTTACTGTGTACCAACAAATATTTTGTTTAAACATGAGCTGCAATTGCTGCCATGACTTTATGCCTCGCTAATTTAAAAAAAGGATAAAAGAGCATTATTAGATTGTCACTATACAAATAAGCTCGTTTGTCATGGTGCTTGAAAAGTAGAGTGTACTTGTTCTGATCTTAGATTGTGCCTGTTTATTATCTCTGTGTATCTTCATCAGTGGTCGTCAATGGTGCATGAATCCAGCCGTAAATTTCTGAAAAAAGGAGATAAGTTTAAAAGAAAAATGAAAGAAATCTGAAGGAGAAGACGAAATCTTTGACTAACTATGATTATGCTGCTCTGGTTTCAAATTTGTACACTGGTTGCTGATTTAATACAACTTGACTGGAGGAAAGACTTTGACCTTGCACCTAAACAAGGATCACGTATATATACTTCACGTATAGTGTGTATTCATGTGTATGATTCATGCTTTGAATGCATATCATAAAAGATCTTTTGGGGAAAATTTTGACAAATCAAAAGTATAAGAGTTTTTTAAAAAGTAGAGAAAAAATCATTTAAAAAAACTTAAAAATTGTAGAACAAAGAGATAAATCTATTATTTGAAAGTGAAAAGGTATTTCCAACATATAGAGAGATATAGAGAAAATAAAATAAAATTTTAATTAATTAAATATTTTTTGTAGTTTATATTCCTATCTCTTATTACATGTTGTATTGCACATCTTTCAAACTCAAAGCATTACTTAACATTGCATAACTAATAACTAGATTCTAATAGATGACAAAATTTCAATTATGATATAGTTTTTACAAGAATAAACTTCAGCAACTATGTAATTTACTTCATTGCATAACTAATAGTGAGAGCAGCTGCCAATTGCATTTTTGTATATTAGCATTCTGAATGAAAATTCTTTGAAGTATTTCTCAAATGGTTACTGCCTTGTCAGTTACCACAATTTTCTTTGTCCTATAAGTATTTTGTCAAACGGATTCATTAAAAGAAATATCACATATGTATATATCATGCTTAATTTAATCTATATGAAAGACACAATGTAATTGAAAATCTACATGATAATTACTTATTGACAGTCTAGAGATTTTTCTGTGGCATTCCATCACCATGAGACCCCATTTATTTAGACATTTTTTTTCAAATAGTTATTGTCTATACTGTTACTTCTAATTATGTGATGGGTACTTCAACATCCATAGCTTGTTTGCAAGCACCTATTTTAGGCTTTTAGCCATAGCAGCAAGGTAGTGAACTATTTGATAAAATGCTTTGGTAAACATGTACAAAAAATGTGGTAGCATAGACAAGGAAATGCATTATTTGAAAAAATTCCACAGACAAACGTGGTCTCATGGTGATGGAATGACATGAAAATCCATAGCAATTTGCATGTCATGGAATTCCATCACCCTTGAGACCACATTTCTTTCGGGGCATTTTTTCTGGCAGTTCATTTACTTGTCCTTAACATTGCTTGTATTATGCTTTTAATAAAAAGAGTACAAGAAACGTCATAACGTTGAAAAGCTTGGTGTTTTATGCTTTTTAGCCTTATAACCATTTAAATGAATTATTTGACAAAATACTTGATGAATATGGCATAGTGAGTAAAGATAGACAAGGCGATTGAACTATTTGATAAAATACCTATAAAGTGGCTTCATGAATACCATTATAACAAATCTGGTGTGGGTTGCTCTGTGGTTATTACAATGTGATAATTGCCATAAGCCTTGAAACTTTTATTAAAAACTATATTATAGTAGATTTTTAAATATCATCTGGATTATTAGTTATCTCAGGTGTAAAGTAAATGCTTTGACTTTTGAAGATGTTCACTAATAAAATGTAATCCCAGCGATATGAATATAAACCTACAAAAATATTTTTTACAATTTATTAATTAAATCTTTATTTTTCTCTATATATCTCTATATGCTGGAAATACCCTTTCAAATTTCAAATAAATAGATTTTATCTCTTGTTCTACAATTTTTTACCTTTTTTAAATATGATTTTTTCCCAACTTTTTAAAAAACTCTTATACTTTTTGTTTGTCAATTTTTTTTCCAAAAGATTCTTTCTGCTATGCATTCAAAGCATGAATCATACACATGAATACACACACTATACGTGAAGTATATATGTGAAAGACTCACATATATATGTGAAGTATAATTTCACTAGCCAAGGAACATATGTTTATATGTGAAGTATAATTCCACTAGCCAGGGAACATATGTTTATATGTGAAGTATAATTATATTAGTCACACGCTACACTACCATCATTCAAAGCATGAATCATACACATGAATACACACACTAATCTACATAATTCAAATGCACATTCTTTCTTTTGTTAGTAGACTCTTTTGATTCATTTACTTTAGGAATAACTTGACTGTGATCATATAAACATATGTTCCTTGGCTAGTGGAATTATAATTTCCATGAATATATCATTTTGAACTCTGCATTCTTCTAAGAGGTCATTTGACTTAATAGACATGAGGAGAGCTCATGTGATTAAATACCCTTGGTGGAATAAAATGTGGAAGATTATATAGCTAAAATTAAATGCCATTTCAAGAGGTTTTGTTGCTTTCGAGCAGATTTTGACGATGTCTGATTATTACAAAATTAGAAGCAAGCTTGTCAATAAGGAGACTATGTTACTAGAAACAAGAAACGAAAACGACAATCATAACGACAACGTGATTAGAAATGGGATATTTAAAGATTGTGTAGAAGAAATGTATAAAACATATTTTTATATTTTAATTTTTAATTATAATTTATACTAAAAATATTAAAATAATTAAAAGAATTATTTAAAAGTTTAAAATATTTTAAAAAGTCATTTAAGTTTTTTTTTAAATTTTTTAATTTATAAAATAATCTATATTATAAATTATTTAATAATATATTATAGAAAATGTCAAATAATAAACTATATGAGCAAAGTGTGTAATGTGCCTAACATATAATTTTAACAAAAGGATAATTTGCATATTGCATTCAATACACATCAACATATGAACACAAAGATAATACTCCAATATATTTAAAAACTTGATATATCAATTACAACTCACAAAATGATCCAAAATGATATACAAGGTTACCATAGATCAACAACAGTATTATAATTTCTTTATAGAATTCTTGAAGCTCAGATGCAATCCCTTAATGAGAATGTCGTCGGAAGCAAGCTGGCCTTGAGCCAAAATGGCACCAAAGCTCAAAATTTGAATTTGACACGCTACACTAGGTCGGCCTTAAGGCTAAAGTAGATTCTTTTGGAATTAATGTGTCACTTCATGAACCTATCCACATGCTCCTCTAGCTCCTTCCTTCTTGAAACTTCACAATTGATGCCACATGATCTGAAGGTGTCTTATCCATTATGTCTGCTAAAGTAGGTGACTTTTTCTCGACACCATTATCTTCTAATAATAATATCTTTTCGATACCTAATCCATTTACCTTGAGATTTGGATATGATGTGTAGGTATCATTGTGGATGCTATGTTCCAAATCACAAGTCAGAATATGCTCTTGCGAAGGAATGTAGAGGAATTCCCAAGAGCGATTCTATTCTAATACAAAGAGTTTGGACTAACGATCTTCTATTGGCAATAAATTTCCAAAGCTTGATCCTTGCATTATGAAATTTGGATAGAATATAGATGGCTCTTGGTTGATCTTATGTCCTTGATTGCATTCTAATTGGCCTTTTTACGATGAAAGCATAATTCTCGAATGCAATTCTGCAATGGTCTTTCCAGAAAAAAGGGACATGATAAGTTCTTCCCTCTCAAAATTGCTTGTCCTCAAGCAATGCAAATTAGAATGCTCAAGCACTTCATGTCCTTCCCAAGTGGTATCTTCAATTGCAGATTCTTCCAATGAACAAATATATTCTATTATGCTTTTATTTCTTAGATCCTTGACTCAGGTGTTGATCATTGCTTCCAAAATGAGAGTGAGTTTTCCTACACCATCTAGTGGCGGTAACTTAGTTGTAGGAGATATATTTAATCCCAAAACCTTCTTCATATATGAAATATGGAAAACATTGTGGATTTTTCTATCTATTGGAAGCTCGACCTCATAAGCAACTTCTCCAAGCTTTTGGATTATCTTGTATGGCCCATAGAACTTAGGCTTGAGCTTCTTTGCTCCATCTTTCTTGATGGAAGACTATCTATATGGTTGCAACCTTATGAACACCATATCGCCTACCCCAAATGACCTTTTTATGCACCTCCTATATACATACATCTTTTATTGATTCTGATCATTTTACAAGTGATCCTTAAGTGATTTTAGAATCTCCTAATTTTGTTTGACCAGATTACTTGTTGTCAAAACCCTACTGTCTATAACAACTAATTCTACAAAGGTCAAAGCATCATATATGTATGGTTCTTTGAAAGGAGACATGATAATTGACATGTGAGTGGTGTTGTAGCAAAAATATCCCAAATGAGGCTATCAATGGTGATTGTTGGCTAGTGATATAGTTTTTCCAATATCATTCCACCCATTTTTTCATAATTTCAAGCTGCCGATTAGTTCTCGTATGGTAGCTAGTGCTAGGGATGGTCTTAGTGTTGGTTAAAAGAAACAATTCTCTATGAAAATCATTGAGGAACCAACTATCTCTATCACTTATGATGTTCTTGGGTAGCCCATGCAGCCAAAAAACTTCCTTGAAGAATAGTTTTGCAACTTGTGGAGCTTTATAGTCACTAGAGATGTAAAAGAAATGATCATACTTAGTAAATATATTCACTACAACATAAATGTAGTCTTTGCCTTACACCTTGGGTAATCCAATGATGAAATCCATGAAGTTTCTCTCCCATTTATGTTCCAGAATGGGAAGAGATTACAACAATCCAGTAAAAAATTCTTGTTCCCCCTTGTTCTGTTGACATTTCATGTATTCCCTAATGTGTGAGAGAATATCCTCCTTAAGGCCTTTCTAAGCAAACCTTTCTTTGATCTATTAGTAAGATTTGTAGAATTTAGGATGTCCTACTTTTGGTGCATTATGGTAAGCCTCTAATATCTTCTCTTTTACCTTGGATCCCAGAACCAAGAATGCTTTGTTCTTGAATAGTATTAGGCCTTCTACTACCACATACTAGTCATTGTTGAAAAAATAAGAAGTTTTTCATTGATGCATTTGTTGGTAACATGAACATGTGGGATGAGCACAAATTTTATAGTCTAGTGATAACTTTAAGAAAATCCCCTAAAAGAAGATATAAAATCCGAGTGAATATTTCATTTTCTTAGGAAGAAATATTAATTTCTATTGGTGAAATTTTCCTTTTTTTCAAAAAAAGTATTAATTTTATTGGTGATTTTTTTACATCACTAAAATTTTATAGAAAATTTTGGTGAATCTTGAAAAATAATATGAAAATTCATTAATTATGATGGCAAATCCATCCAATCTAAAAATAATTCTCATGGAAAAGTAGGGCCTCGAGAGTGGAAATTATTGATGGGTTTAAGGGGTAGACTTTCCACCATTGTTTTAAAATATAATATAATGGCCCTCATTGTATTTTGCAAGGTAAAATATACCAATGATTTATAATTCTCATGGGGCTCAAAATTTCTTTTAGATCATTGATCTAACAACCCTCGTTGTACTCTATGAGGTAAAATGTACCCACAATCTATAATACTCATAAGACACGAAATTGTGGGCCCCATGAGCATTAGAGATTGTGGGTAAATTTTACCTCATGGAACACAACAAGGGCCATTAGATTATATTATAAATTAAAGGTGAAAACTAAAGATTAGAAATATGGTCCTAAAGCAACTAATAATGATGATATACTATTGGAAAATTAATATAGATTTCTACTATAATTTATAAAATTTTGGTGAATCTACTAATCATGTATAGAATATTGTGGAAAATATTTGAGTTAAATTTTTTAATAAAATAAATTATTTGGTTATTTAAATAAGACTATAATAAAATTTTATAAAAATG
>VDFB02089841.1:0-13144 GCA_007258455.2 Sequoia sempervirens
ACGCTTGATCATTTCTTTGGTTGGCATGACTTCCTCACAAGATGCCTCAAACTTTTCATCACTAAGCAATCTCTCATCACCTTCTTGCTCCTACATTTGTCCTGGAAGCATTTTAGAGAGAGATTACTAACAGTTTATAACTATCCAAAGAAATATCAAGACTAGGATCATACAAGGTTTACTATCTTAGGTTATAGCATGAATACATAAGAATTTATGAACAATATTAAAACATGAATAAATAAATCAACCTATAAGAGAAATATATCAAAAGATCAGAATGAAGGGATAAAGAAACTTATCTTTATTGAATTCTGATATAACTCTTTCTTCCATCTTTTACTCCTTTCGAAAGTGCTAAACTCAGCACAACAAAAGACAATCTGAACAACTACAAATTTCTTGAATGCATTATGCAGTTAGCATGAAGAACCTACCCTCTCCAAGAGTCAAGGCTCTATCTCAGTTCATGTATTAGAGAATGATATCAATGTGACCAACTTCTCACCATCGAAATTGCAGTTCTCTTTTTATTTCAGAGTCACTCAAAAATATTCACAACTAGCATGAAAAAATAACTTGCAAATAATAATTTGAATCTTCAAAGGATCTTATGCTAGTGAACACAATTCAAGAGAAACCACGATCTCTCTTTACTAATTACACATGATCCAAATAAATGATATAACTGAAATTCAGCCTAGAAAGGTGATTTCAAACAAAACAAAGAATACTTATCTCTTTAAATATTCTGATGGATGCAATTACTGGATACAGTAAGATACGCTACTGTTGTGCTCAGATTAGTCCACAACCTTCACAGCTTGAACACAGGCCCGTGGCAAGGTTAAATTTGAACATGGTATTTGACTGTTCAAATTTACGATGCACTAGGGGAGAGAACTAGACGATATTATAGATTAAGACTTGTAGGAAAACTTGGAAACTTGGACTTGGAGAGTACCTAGAAAATCAAATGAATTCAATGGGAGTTTGAGGGAAATGCCCCCAATGGGGTCGAGGGGCAATGCCCCTCGTGGGGGTCTGGCAAGTAAATGGCCCAAAATCTCGGCCAGCCAAAAAACTCGCAAGCTTTTAAAAACTCGCCGAGTTTTCTGTGAGTTTTTCATCTATGGGTATATCTACTGATTGGATGGTTTCTATAATAGTTGAATATGCCAATAACACATTTGCTATTGATATTTTGGATGACAGGCTATAAGATGACATGTACAAAGTGGTTAATGAGCTCATTCTTTATAAAAACTAAGTGTATCTTGTCCCAACATCAAATATGGAGAAAATTTTGAGGGCATGTCATAACACACCACTAGTTGGTCATTTGGGATATTACAAGACATATAAACAGGTAAGAAAGCATTTTTCATGGAAGGGGCTCAAGAGTGATGTTTTGAGCATGTTAGGGAGTGTTTGGTTGGTCAACAAGACAAAATAGAGCATGTATTTCCAATTGGTTTATTGCAGGCTCCATTCATTCCAAGTAAAAAAATGGGGTAGTATCTCCATGGATTTCATCATGGGTCTTCCAAAAGTGCAAGGTAAGGATTGCATCTTTGTGGTTGTGGATATACCTACTAGGTATGCTCATTTTTATGCTATATCTTTAGAGTACAAGGCTTCACAAGTAGTTGATTTGTTCTTTAGAGAGATATTTAGACTACATGGGCTGCCAAAAAACAGTGTAAGTGACAAGGATAGCAGATTTATTGGTTTGTTTTGACAAAAATTCTTTTAATTGACATGTACAAAATTGACTCCAAGCACTAGCTATTACCCTCAAATGGATGGGCAAACCGAAATTGTAAATACATGGATAGAAGGGTATTTAAGGAACTATGTTATGGGGCAGCAAACAACATGGGTTAAGTGGCTCCACCTTGGGGAGTATTGCTACAATTCCACTCATCACATGTCAATAGGTATGACTTTTTTCAAGGCACTCTATGGTTATGATGCAATTTCATTCATGGGTTTGATTCTTTCGGATAGTAGAGTTCCTAGGGCTAGCAATTTGGTACAACAAAGTCTAGATATTGTGAATGTACTCAAAGAAAACCTATAGTAGTCCTAAAACCGACAAAAGATGTATGTTGACTGCCATTGATTAGAGAGAGTTTTTGAGGTGGGAGACATGGTCTTCTTGAGGTTAGAGCCCTATAGACAATCTTTCCTCAAAGGAAGTGGTGTAGAAAAAGTTAAGCTACAGTTTTTTGGACCTTACAAGATCATAAGGAGGATGGGTGAGGTTGCATATGAGCTGGAACTTTAAAAATATAGCAGGATTCATAATGTTTTTCATGTGCCATGCCTTAAGAAGGCTCCTGGTCAAAAAGTCACACCTTCATTAGAGCTGCTACCATTTGATGATGAAGAAAAAATGATTTTGGAGCTCAAAACTATCATTGACATGAAAGAAAGGAGGCTAAGAAACAAGGTCATTCTAGAGTGTTTGTTGAAACGGAAGAATCTTCCACTTGAGGATGCTACATGGGAAGTAGTTGAGATATTTGAGCACCCAAGTTTGAAATTGCTTGAGGGCATACAATTTGGGGAAGGGAGGACTGTCATGTTCCCTCCAAAATATGTTGTTCTTTAGTGCTTCATCAATAAAGGTGTTTTTAAACACCACCTTAATATGTGTATGTTTAATGAATTTTTAAATATAAATATAAGTAATAAAATAATAAATAATAAATAAATAAATAAATAAAATTCAAATTTGAATCTGGGTGCCCAAATTAGTGCCTTGGGGTCCTATTTTCCATCCCCACATAAAATTAGATCTAGGAACCATTTGAGGACATGCTTTTGGAAAACAATTGTTTTTTCTGTTTCAAACGATTTGTTCATACAGGGATGAAACCCTCTATGATTGAGCACTATGAGGTGAGGACAAAACCCCTCCCCTTGATGAAACCCCTCCCCTTGCTGTCATTGTTATATCTGATTTTGGATTGCAGGTTCATTTTTAATTCCTAATTTTATCCACCACAGGCTTGAATATCATCCAACAAATTTGGTTCATTTGAGGGTAGGCACCAAGTTGGGGACTATTATAGCAAGTATTGGTGTGGGGCACTGACCATTCTAATTGCCACTCTTAGAGAATGAAGAGAGAGATCTGGGTGACACCATCTACTAGAAGATATACCTATAGCCAGCTAGGCACAAGAGTTTTTGAGTACTTCATCAAATCCAAATTCCTACAGAGATAAGCATAAGACATCATTGAAGGATAACAATCAGATCTTGGCCATCTACTGTGGACATTGGAGACCTTACACCTATTTCTTAACCAAATAAATCTGTGAGCTTGGAAGGTAGATCATAGCAATCATCAATCCCAGAAGGTATGGCCAAGCACAGAAAATTGCATGAAACTCACACCAGGTTCTATAATTTGTTTCCATTTAGATCTGAAATTATTATTTATTGAATTGTGTCTCTGTTGTGTGTTTATTGATTCTGGGATATTTAAGTTGGATTAATATTATGATATCAGTTGCAATCAAAAAATTACTACTGTTATGATCTCTATAAGTTGAGCATGAAGTTTTAATGTTTAAACATTTTCTTGAGTCTGGTTAGGACAGCAAGGTAAACCCTAGGTTCATTATATACCATGTTGGGGTTCATCATTATTGTAATGGCTGTTAATGTAAGGGCCACCTTTACCTCCTGTACAACCTTTGGTTCAATATTTGGACATAGTTTGACATTGTGGCTACCAATCTGTGCAAGGTGGTATTTGAGGCAATTGATGCTATACCCTTAGTCCTATAGTGTGCATAGGATTATGAGTAGTTGGCTTGTGGCTACCTTAAACTTTTCATTAAGTTATATGATCTTTATGATATCTTTATTGGATAATTAGGTCACCCTAGGTGTGATATTTAGGTATCTAAGTCGGCCTACGTGACATCCAAGGCATAAGAAGGGTATATATAGGAGCTAGTGGTTAGTTTATTATCATCATATTGTAAATTGTGTTCTTGGCGATTTTTGGAGGTTTACCCCCTTTAAAGTGGCTTATTATTCTCAAGTAATTGCAGCATATTTCCTATTATATTTTTCTCTTTTGCAACATTTTTCATCACAATTGATGTGTTTACTCAACTTCAACCCACAATAGTTGCAAATGATCGATCCTATGATTAGTTTTTATATGCCATGCTTTCAAGCAGCATTTGTGTTGCCAATGCTTCCATTTATTGATGCCATTGAATACAAAGGGCAAATCCTAGCAGTGAAAAAATAAGAAAAACAAATTTTGTTGATGCAAACCTTGGCATTCAAAAAATAAAAATAATTGCATAACACTGGCTTTGAAAAAAAATAAAATTTAAATGCAGAAACCCTAGATTAATTTGAATGCATGTAAAACATGAATGTACATGCAAGGGAATAATTTAGGAATGGTAAAGAAATCTAGAAAAAACTTGAAAATAAATAAGGAAAAGATGTTAGTTTTTAATTCAGGATTAGATAGACAAGAATTTAAATTCAAAGATCAGACGCAATGCTTGGCGCGCATAGGAGGCCTCCCGCGGGGAGAGAGCCCGGCAGCAATATATCCTTATATATTGAATATCAGTAGATGCCTCCTTTACAAAGGGGAAGTGAAAGTATATGGGAGACCAGTTAAAAGGTACTACAATCAGTGCTAATGCAGAACAATATAGTACAGCTTACTTTTGTTAGCAAGGCACCTACCTCCTTCAATTATATCGATCTGCACTTGATGATCTTCTTGATACACAAACTCACACTTATGTATATCAAACCTATGATGAACAATGAATAATTTACAATGGAGGAGCATTGTGTATATATACACATGAATGGAAGGGACGCATCTCTTCTAACCTTCATGTCGGCCTTCACCAAAAGTCGTGTCTCCAAGACACATGAAGTCGGCCTCAAAGAAACACAACACTTCATGAAATCGTGCCTAAGGATGTCGGCCTCAATGATTAAATAAATAAAGCATCATTTAATAAATGACGTGCCTCTTCATAAAATTCGTTTTGCAATTTAAATAGCTGTTAGACTATAATTTAAATTGCCCTTCATAGATCGAACTGGGCTGGAAGTGGAAGCCCGACGCTGCTTCTAACATCAACAAAAGAGACTACCTTAAACTTAAAAATTTGCTGAAATATCACTTCCACAAGTACTATGAATCACCAGAAGAGAACTCAAAGGAGATCAAGTATAGTTTTACAAAGAAGTGAGGGCGAGCAGGATTTAAAAAAACCAAAACTTAAACATTTTCTCAGTATATTTGGTGTGTTCTAGGTGAATCTCCCTCATCGACTGCATTGTAGATGTGATGGTGAGTCCCAAGCATAGTCTCGCTGAGTACTTGCAAATACTCATAGCGAGTTTGTGCTTGTGACTTATGTTGACTTGGCTGTGAGTTTGTGGGCGAGTTCCTTGGCTTGAATTTTAACTCATGAATACTCAAAGTTTTTGTTGGTACTCATCAGTAATGGAGCTATGGTTTAGCTAATGTTACTCGGTTTATTGTCCCTTGAATTGCAATGATATTAGATGGCAGATGGCTAGAACTAGGTATAGGCAGCCTCAACATGGTAGTGGGGATCAACCTTCAATAGCTGGAAGCATTTATGAGATTTGTCTTGGACTCAAATGGGGAAATTTTCAATGAAGGAAAACTCCGGCTTAAGGTTTGGAAAAAGATTTTTCATGGGGTAATGAGGTGATCAATTATGCATGGTCCACACGAAGTACCTCTTGTTAACACCACCCCTTCATCAACTGTATCCTCCAACCAAAGCGTCAAACAACAAAAAGCAACTTTAAATTAAAGAAATCCGTTCCATACCTCAATGCAGATATTATCTCATCACAAAATACCCATGTCAGAATCCCAATCAAGTGAAGTGAGGGAAACACACGGATCAAGACAAGTCCTTGGCTCTTGGCCAAGGTCATAAATAATGGTTAAGGGTGTTATACTTGTCATAAGAAGCTTGAACAAAGTAGAGGCATTAAAGTGTATCAGAGGAAAATTGTAGTCACTGGTATTTACCTTGGACAATATGATTAGATAGGTTATTGTGGGAGGTAACTAGGATCAAGGACCTATCCATAGATGATCAAGACATTCTTGTGGTACCTGATCTCCAGTGACAACCTCAACAACATCAAGGTTTTAACCCTAACGAAGGATGTGCTTCTGTTCAAAGTGAATGTTCATCACACAACTTCAATTCACTCTAAGCCTCGCTCCTTCATACCCTTGGCCCTAGCACCAGTTGTCAACACTCTTGCTGAATTGTGCTTAATATGTCTTGGTTTTCTTAATCCCAATCGCCTTATTCCTTCTCTTTCAAACCATCTCCATGTTTCTCCAATCCTGAATCTCAATGCTACATAAGATGCTACTCATGTTTGGGGTCCTTACTTTTGTCATGGAGAAGCCCCTATCCAATGGGCTCCTAGGAGTTCCTTCTCAGCACCAGGACTAAACAAAACCAATGAATAATGCCAGTCCCATCCTCAATCCTATCAAAACTTGGAGGCCACCATACAAGGCATGGCTAAGGGAATAATGGAGAATGGACTTAATACTACTATCATTCATAACTGCATTTTCCTTTTGGTTGCTAGGAATGAGCTGTTGGTTGCCAGTAACCAATATCGGCACCATTGTAGAGCTGTCATTGGGGGTGTTCTCTATAGAGACACTGCGAAATGCAGGTATCCAAGCTGATATAAGAGAGAGGCTATACTATGCCCCCACCAAGAAGGCAGAACCCAGGTCTTTATCAAGATAGCCAGATGGAACAACTGGGAATATACTTACAGATCAAGAAAAGAACTGGTAACTGGAAATTGGTGGTTCCAAGGAACCTCTGTCACACTCTGTTTAATGTCGAAGTCTAACTCGTAAGATTTTTCTCCTTTTGATCAGTCTTGATAACACTTTAGTTTATTTTTCTTCTGGTTTAAAACTATAAATTTGACATGGCTGAGAGAAAACTCAAGCTGTCTAATATGTCTCTGTATCTTGTAAGTAGACTAGTAATTATTACCTTTCAGTGCTGTTGCTTTTTATTGTAAGTGAGCTAAGATGAAATTTCAAACAATAGATGTGTCAAGCCTCTTTGATCCATAAACTTCACAGATGAAACTCTCATTAACACAGCTAAAAGCTTAAAATCTTTATTCAAATGCTGGGCATGCTTGCTACCATGCCCACATCAATTGCATCCTTCAATTCATACTCCAAAACATGCTATTACATATGTGAATGTTTAGCTTTAAACAATCCACAAAACCATAGTGCAAACAAGAGTATGCTTATGTGGGGTTAATTCCAAGTTTCCAACAAATAGGTGTTGAACAAAAACTATGCTAGCAATAGGCTGATCACTTTGTACAGTGGTATCTTAATTACTTGATAAAGATTGTTAGCAAATCTGCATCCCCAAGCAAACAGCATAAACATGTGAAAGAAATAAAATCACATGAAAGAGGATCAACATAAGTGATTTATTCTGGAGAAATACAACGTGGGAAGAAAACTTAAGCCAGAATCTGTTATCAAAATCAGTTGTAGAAGCTTGCTCCTTCATAAGGGCCTGTAGAAAACCTTCCTAGCATATAACTAAACATAATCCAGTTATCCCAAGAATCCTTTGCAATCATCTACAACCACAATCTCTAGGATCGCAAAAGGATTACTATCAGGAAAACCTCTAATTTGAGCTTGTCTAAGATCTCTCAACCTTCACAAATATTTTGTTCTCCATTTCTCTCCAAAACATACCTCAAGGGGTGTATTTATAGGAGAGGAAGGGAAGATGAATTGACCAAGAAGCAGAGTAATGTTGTCCATGTGATGAGAAAGAAAGAAGGGCCGTCTAACTTCTTGGAGGACTCTTCAGCTCTGCCACTTTGTCTTGTATGTGACGAGTTTGACAATGGTTTAACCTGTCACCTCTGCACTGTTCCATGAGAGGCAAGTTTGACAGTGGTCAAACTTCTAAGATAAATTTGGGTGCGACTGAACTTGTCACTGATAACTGGTCCTGTGACTTGCAAATGTCATAGGTTTTGTATAAGGACTTGAACTGAAGTGGTGTTTTTTGAAATTGTAGAACTCTTCAAGAAGAATCCAAATATGAAATATGTATAAAATTAAAAATAAGTTAGAACACTTCAGATAAATTCCCTTCTGCTATTTTTGACTCTGAAAATTTTCCATTTTCATGCTCTCAACAGTCCAACTGTATTTGAATGTTTATCTGATAATTTTTAATCATTGATATGCATTTACCTTTTTAAAAAAATCTTGTTGTATCTGTATCTATATCAACAGAGGTTCAAGTTCAGCTGTACCACAGGCTCAAATGAATTTCATATGGGCCTTAACAATATACTGCAGGTGGTTGTACGAAATAATTTTTGCCTCAGTTAATTGGCTCTGCTTGGCTTCCATGAAGTTAGAAATGCCAACAATTTGAAACACGTGAATCTTAACACATTTGACAGGATTTGCCTTCATATTTAGAAGATATTCTTGATCAAATCTTGTACCAGATAGATGTGTATCTCTACATTCTTCGTTATTAAAGAAGTTTTCCTTCACAAGCCAAGTGAGTTTTGCAATCCTCTTTGAAGTAGCAGCTTTCTCATTCCAGAAAGTGGGATGATATTATCCTCCAACTCAGGGTGGAAATGACGAGTGCATCTTTCATTTTTGAACAGTGCTTGTACTTTACTCACCATTTACTGTAGATTTTTTATACTATTATTTATACGTTTACCTAAAATAAACTGCTATTTAAGAAATTAGTATATTCTCTTTATTGGAGAAAGATAGTTAAGGAACATGCAAATGACTTTTTAAGGGTTTTTCTTCTTTTGAAAAGGTACCAGTGTTTATGTTTTCTACACGGATCTACTTTTATCGCTAGGGTTAACATATACCCTATCTATTATCAAGCTTTTAACTATAATGTGGTTACTCGATTTGTTACATTTTCATCATGCACTTTAAAATTATAGTTATGTTTTCTGACCTTGTTGAGGCCAGTGTGCAGAGGCATTGTTGTAACAACCAGTTATACTGCAATGTATAGGCTTATGTGACATAGTATTAAGAACTTTTAAGGTTCTAGGTTTTGCTGCCCTTATCTGTAACTCAGGGTACTTTCAACTTGTGAGAATGATGCTAATTTTTATTTTTCTTTTTGCTTTTTTGAGAACCTCAACTCTTGGTTTGACTTTTTATAAAAATCAAGTCGCAGGTGTACAATAGGGGTATCAAACAACATTAATAGTTATTGTTAAGACTTTAAGTCTGTAACCATGGAAATAAGAATGAATGAGGTTAATAACACAATTGTTAGGAGGACCTGAATTTTTGTTTTCCCTTTTGGGACTACCACCTGTGCCTGTGAATGTTCTGTCCATGAATCATACTTTTAATTTTATCTGAACCACATTTCAGCAAACTTCAAAACTAAGTTAATCATAATCTTGTTGTCTACAGGTGAGTTTTTGACAAATACAGAAGCCAGAGAAAGGCAAAAGCATTATGATGAAGCCAATTTGAATAAGCACAAATATTCTTGTGCTTTGCTAGTCATAAGAGAGCACCTTCCTTCAGGGCAAGCATGTCTGAGGCTAAATGTTGATGCTACAATAATTGGCAATGTAGCTTGGTTTATTAACCACTCGTGTGATGGTGGTAATCTATTCCTTACTTTAGTTCGGTCTGCAGGGTCAATTCTTCCTAGGCCATGCTTATTTGCATCAAGAGATATTTCTGCAGGTGAGGAGCTGACCTTTAGCTATGGAATAGCTGGAAAGAACTCAAAAGCATTACCTTGCTTTTGTATGTCTCCTGCTTGTTTTGGAGTGTTACCATCAGAATCAACATGATTATTTGTACATTCTTTTGGCAAATTGCCAAATTATAAAATCTCAAAATGATAAGTTTTAAAGGGAAATTGCAGTATAAAATGAAGTCACTCTGACCTGTGAGTATTTTATAACTAATTTACTTTCCACGAAGGATCTTTGTTTGAATTTCCCCTGAAGATTTAAGTGTTGTTGGCTGGTCCTTATTTTCTGTTGCCATTTCTAATATTGGTATTTGGGCTCTTGTAGCATCTGAATGTTCATGGAGTGTTGTGTATCTGTTGGAAAGGTTTGCTTCTGCGTGGGTTTGGTTTTGTAAAATACAAAATTAAGTTTCAAGGAGGATAAGTTTTGGATGAAAGTTAGTGGTTTTCTTTGGGTTTTTAGTTAAATTTTTTAGCACATGCTAAAATAGCTATAAACTATTCCTCATGAAAGCATTTGAAATTCACATATATTTAACAGAAACCTTAAGCATATTTTCTTCAACTATATATTCGTTCAGCATAAATGCTTTCGTCACTGTAGTTTAATTTAGCACTGTGCAATGTTCCGAATTCATCTACAATGGCTCCATAATGAAATATGCAGAATTGAAGCTTGATAAATTATGCATAAATGTTGTGTATCTTTTAAGTCTTCAAGGATGTGGAAAACTCTAATAGGGAATTTCCTGATGTTGGAAAATAAATAATAGCAAATTTTTTAGTAGTTTGGGCCAAGGTTTACATTTAATAAATTTAAACATGCCACTTATAAGTTTGTTCACTTTCTTGAGTCAAGATAACAAATACATAGTTTGGATTACTAGAAACACCCCTTTTTATGATAGTTATGGTCATATAAGAGACAAAGCCAAAATACAAGAGTTTTGATGCAAGAATGTCTCTATGGGGTTTAGCACATGGAAATAATAGGTTATTGCTAATAGTTTAAATGGTTAATTCCAACACTTGAAAGTAAATGTGATGCACAACTCATTAAGTAGGGGGAATCAACCCAATACAACATGAATAGGAAGTTTATGCATTCGAAGGAAGATGGGATGATAATGATAAATCCAAGGGAAGAGGTACAAGAACTTTCAAGGAATTCAAGTGAATTCCTCTATAGAAACTTAATTTGGTTCATTAAATTCTATCTCAACACTTTGTAGTTCACTGCATAAGCCTGGAACTTCTTATCCCTCTTATTGGGTATAAATACAACTATCAAGAAACTTATGTTTAGATTTTCAATTTGCACCCCATTTTTGCTAACATATTGTTTTGTTTTTGAGACCTTGATAAAGTGGTAAAGGAAGATAGATCAATCAATAAGTCATTAGTGGTAGTATAAGAGCCAACAAGAAAAGAGGAAACCTAATTTTGTGGTTTGCATCATAATACTCTAGATTATAGCCTTGTGGGAGGGGGTTAGGCACTTGGGGGATGGCAAATAGAAAGGGTGGGATCTTGAAGGGATATTGAAGAGATATGTCTAATTGAGGTAGGATGAGAATGAGCCATTAGGGATGAATACAAAGATTAATGAAATACCAAATCAAAAACACCCATGGAAAAATGAGATAACAAGAAAAGCCACCATCATTAGAGTTGTCAATTATAAATTAGTGTGCCAAAGGGGTCGCAACTAAATGTGAAAAATTTGCAAATATAGAAAAAACTAAGATTCCACCAATAGAGAGACAAAGTCATTGCATTGTTCAATAACAATGTGATATTAGAGCAACTAACCACCCATATTAATGGAGTAGAAAAATACTTAACTGGATTTGTAGACTAGATAAAAGGTTATATTGAATTTAAGAAGTCATTAGGAAAAAGGCTTAGGAGCCAAAGCATAGAAGCAGGGGTGCTCTGCTATTCAAAATTTTTACTCGACAGCCATATTCGTAACTTGATCTATCAAACATCAGAGTAAACAATATTCAAGGGTTTGAGGGTTTATTAACCCCATTCAAAAAAATAAAACATTAAGATCTTAGTGTGAAGTACCTAGACAATAGGGTGAGTAGAAGTGTGGGGAAACAAAAAGAGAAAATGATGAAAAATTTATAATAATAAGAGAAAAAAATGTAGAGAAAGAAGAAATAGAAAACATGTTTAATAGTTTAACCATAGATACAATTCAAACAATCAATGAATGATGAGAAAATATGATATTATTTAGTGAGATGTGGTTAACTAATGAAAATATATCTTAACCTAAAATGTCCCCATGAAGAGGCGAACCTCTAGACCATGAGTCATCTCCTGTGCCACTTAAGATAAGGAGTGATTGTAATGCCCCTCCCATTTGCATCTTGTTAATGTGAGATTGATGTTTTAGCTTCACCATTTCCTCATGATTCTTATGGTGATTATTGTATGGCTCTGATTGGTGTGTATGAACCACCCCATGTTCAAGTTGAGATTCCTCAACATGTTGGTTGGTGGCATTTTGTGTGATTACATGATTGGTTTATTATTATGCTTTAGTTCAGTGAAATGCATTATTTATGCTATGATTAAATGTGAGCCTGACTTTGGATGTTTAGAATGATTTTTTTTTTAAAAGTATTTATATGATGGATGTTCAGATGTCATTTTATGCTTATGCTATTGGACCTCGTTGGGATGATTATGATGTGCTTCGGTTATATATACATTAGGCAAAATTTTGTAGCGTGCATTTGAATGGATTTTAGGTACAGGATTTGACTCTGCCTTGGCTACACAGAGTTTGAGTTATTCCCTAGCGGTGCGTTAATTTAGAGATGTCACATTGGGCACTTCATACATTCTCAGGTTGTACCGAGATCGAATGCAGTGTCATGTATTTGACCTTGTGAAGACGGATCTGATTTGGGAATTTATTTTAGATCCCTATGTATACGTGAACAGCATAAATGTCTAATTTAATTGATGGTTTAAATTCTAATTTTTGTAAATGAAATGTTAGGAATTTAAATGACTATTTTATTTATTATTATTAAAATAATCTTTGTGCTTTGAGAAAGGGGGAAATAGAATGAAAGAAGAAATTAAACTTATCTATTGTTTAATTTAAAATTTGAAAATTCCTCAGGTTGGGAGTTGTGAATTATGTTTGATTTAATTATCTTGATTAAATTTTGGATTTTATAAATTTAAATGAAAATATGCTTTTATGGATTTAATGGTTAAATTTTATGTTAAATGGTGTTTTTAAATGGATTTAATTGATCTAGTTGGTTTTGGGAGAA